>JAJHUR010097227.1:0-12396 GCA_027495735.1 Lutjanus campechanus
TTCATATTGGACCTTTCAAAACTACCATTATAATGTGCTTCACAAACAAGGACAAAAAAGAGAGCAGGAGAACAGTTAGGCTAAATACAGTTAGCATGGACTGGACCAAAAGCAACTAGCTGGAAGAGAGAGGCTGACAGATGTAAAACCCATCCACAGGCAGCCACCTGCCTGGGCCAGTCAGTCACACACAATTGATTAGTTTTATTTAAAAACAACCCAGTCTGATAACCAAGACTTAAAAAAATAGACTTAGAAACTGCCAAAGTTAGCTTAGTAACAAGTAACAAGTTTGCTAGCTGGAGCCAGGCTGACAGAGTGGTCACCTAGCAACCAGCAGCAGTTAGTGACTGTTTGGAACTCAACTGATATTTCACTCAGTATTTCTCTGAAGACAGATTAAGATCAGCTGTGAAGTAAATAAGTAGTTTTCAGGGGAAAAAGGTTCTTTAAAAATGTCAAGACTCCAAATGCTGAGAGAGTTGGTGGATCAGCGAGTCACTGCTGCTGCTGAAGAGATATCTGGGCTGTTTGAAAGAACCATAGCAGAGTATGAGGAGGAACTTTGTCGAGTGAAAGAAACTGAGCGACAACACAAACTACTGGAGGCTGTTTTCAACCCCACAGTTCAGTTACACAGAACAGGTGTGTACATTTTTATTGTTGCTGCTCACACTCACATTTTAGTCACAATTATCAAGAGTCCACTGTCACTTTTGTGCTTCGTGCTGATTAGCAAATGTTAGCATGTTGATAGTCAAACGGTCCACCCACTGCTCCAGATGTCCAGTCCCTCATGGGTTAAATGTTCATGTTAATTTGGTCCCAGGTGATTTGTTCTCCACCAGGCTCACAGAGCGACTGGTCCAGCAGGATTTCTCCCGATGGCCAGTCCCTCTATCAGTAAAAACTTAGCATTAGAAGCTGCTTAAGTTAGCTATGCTTGCTAGCTGAAATCAGAATGTCAAAGTTGTAACCTAGCAACACAGCAGCAGTCAGTAACTGTTTGAAGTCACCAAACTATTTGCCAACCACCTGGACCAGTCAGTCACAGCGCAACTGCTTCTTTGTTAGCTAGCTAAAAAGTTACTACACCTGTTACCCTGCAAGGAAGTTGGATTCATGAGATCACAAGATCATGCAAGAATCTCACCAGGTGACAAGTTATCCACCTGCACCAAAAGTAATGTTACATTTCAGTCATATGTATTGTGAAAGTCATTGGAAAGTGACCTATTGTGTCCTTTAGGTATGAGGATGAATTGTTATATGAGTTATGGAGGGATGTTACAAATGACACAGTTGGTCAGTTAGTCTGTATGGAAACTCCACCTTGCACATTATTGATTCATTTTTATTCATTTTCTTTTTCTTTTATTAGTTTCTAGAAAATGGATGCCAACATTTATGCGTTTGTGTTTCAGTGGTCCTTACAGATGTCCAGCAGCTGTTGGTGGTTAAAGAAGAGGTTCCCCGTGAGTGGAGCCCCAACCTGGACCAGGATGACCAACAACCCCTGCAGATGAAAGAGGAACAGGAGGAACTCTGGACCAGTCAGGAGGCAGAGCAGCTTGATGGTCTGCAGGAGGCTGATCTCATCAGCTTCCCATCCACTACTGTCCCTGTCAAGAGTCAAGACCTGGATACACAACATCATTCACAAACAAACACCAATGAAAATGTGATAGGCTCTTCTGAGACTGAACTCAGTTATGAAGATTGGCAAGAACCCCTGTCAGATTGTGAAGCTGAAACTGAAGACAGTGATGGTTGGACGGAGACCAGGCCAACTGAGCCAGGTGTAGATGCTCTGAAATGTGAGGAAGCCCCTGTTAGTGATGTGGGACGTAAAGGTAAAAGATTTACCCATGGGGTAAATCTTAAAACACACAACAGAGTCCACACAAGAAAGAAGCGATTTGGCTGTGATGTTTGTGGGAAGAGATTTAAAAAACATGGAAATCTGAAGCAACACACCAGAGTCCACACAGGAGAGAGACCATTTGGCTGCGATGTTTGTGGGAAGAGATTTAAAGAACTTGGACATCTGAAGGAACATACCAGAGTCCACACAGGAGAGACACCATTTGGCTGCGATGTCTGTGGGAAGAGATTTACAGGACACGGAACTCTGAAGGGACACACGAGGATTCACACAGGAGAGAGACCATATGGCTGTGATGTTTGTGGAAAGAGATTTTCACACCAAGGAAATCTGAATCAACACACCAGAGTCCACACAGGAGAGAGACCATTTGACTGCGATGTTTGTGGGAAGAGATATAAACAACTCGAACATCTGAAGCGACACACCAGAGTCCACACAGGATGAAAACTATTCAGTTACGGGGTTTGACATGAGAAATTGATAAAATGACTATGCTACTAAGTACTACAGTATTTTCATTGTGTTTCATTGCATTTTATTTTTGTGCATCTCATTTGAAATATGTTAAAAAAAGAAGGAATTAGCCATCAATGGAGTGTGATAACTGGTGACGTGTCTCAAGATGGATGCCATTCATTCTTTTTCTTAATATATAATAATCCTTAATATATTTATTGCCACTTTACAATTTAACACATCAAGACATGTATAAATAGAGTTGTAGTATATTTAATTTTCACCCAAGATATAGACGTTCCATCTAAGAACACGTCTTATTCTTCAAGGAAAAAAATGTGATAATCTTCATACACTCTACACTGTAAATTCTCATGTGTTGTTTCAATTTAAAAACATGAATGAAAGGGCAGCCTTAAAATTTTAAGTTAAGTGAACAAATGATATTTGTTCTTCTGGTAAGGCAGGGTTCAGGACTAGGGAAGAGGATCTTAGGAATGCACCATTCCCTTATCAATGCAGCTGCGTTTTATGGGCAGCGAGAAGGACAGATACAAACAAGTGCCTCACTTACAGTTACAGAGACTGTTCCAGTCGTTGACCTATGACCAGGCCATAACACACTACTATGCGTCTCACGAAGGGCATGAGGACATGAGAATACTCTATCTTCTTCCTGCAGGAGCAAGAAAGGCAAATTCCACAACAGAATCCCCCCTTTTATCAACAGTTAAACTATAATTTGCCTTTTTTGTCAACAATTTTTGGCTCCAGAAGAACACCTTCAGTTAATGTTTGTATCGTGAACAACCTTACTTTGTTGTTGTCATGAACTTGGCTAGGTGAAGGCAGGACTCAAAAGCACAACTCGAATCGGTAGAGCAGTAGACAGGGTTTATTCCAGGCAGAAGGTCGGTACACAGAAAAGCAGTCAAACCAGGCAGAGGTATCCACAAACGTGAGGCAAAAGGCGAGATCAAAAAACAAGCAGGGATCATACACTAAGAAGCTATGACTAAGACTGTGAGAAACGCTGGTACATGAGGCTGTGAACATCGACGAACTGGCAACGAGACAAGACACAAGAGGGTAGATATGGAGGACTAATGGGGAGTGATTAGAGACAGGTGCGGGAGAAACAATCAGGGATCAGGTGCACACAGACAGGGGAGGGGCAGGGCAGACAGGAACCTGGAACAGAGACAGAGGTGAGTGATCACAAAATAAAACAGGAAGACAAGACATGAAACATGAGGGAGAAAATAAAATACTTAACAGGCGGGGAATATGACAGTTGTAGGCATGCCGGTGCTCGTCAGTCAGTCTCGTCCGGCATACAGTGATATGCTTGTTGCCCCATCGGTGGTGACAGGGACTTCGGTGTTTGATGCTTTGGTCTCTGAGACCTGGACCTGATTCCCTGCTCAGTCCAGCAGGGGCATGTGACAAGTGTCTCGGCCTGGCACGGCCTTCATCTGGTGCATGGAACCTGGACCATGGCAGTGGGTGCCCCCCTTCCTGGGGAGGCACCAGTTCACTGCATAATTGACCAAAATCATGTGCAACACCAAATGCATACCTTGAATCAGTATAAATAGTGGCCACCTTATCTTTAGCTGGAATGCAGGCCTTTGTGAGGGCATACAGCTCAGCGGCCTGTACAGAGATGACATTAGGTAATGCTCGTACCTCTAACACTTCCCAGTCATTCACTACTGCATAGCCAGCAAGGTGTTAATTATCAGAAGGTCTACAAGCTGAACCATCAGTGTACAAGATCATGTCAGAGTTAGGTATTGGTGTTTTCAATAAGTCTGGCCTTGGGATGTGCACATGTCAATAGTGGTGACACAGTCGTGATGATCATCTGTGTCAATCAGAGGCAAGAGAGTGGCTGGATTTAAAGGAGGTGAGCGCCTAAAAGTGATGTGGGGGCTGGAAAGAATGATAGCCTCGTATCCTGAGCGTCGAGCAGCTGTCATATGCTGAGTAGCAGAGGTATTCAAGATATGCAACACAGAATGAGAGACATGTACAACACAGTCATGAGCCAGTACAATGGGAGACGACTTTTCTATCATGATGGCGACCGCAGCCACCAACCTTAGACAACCTGGCATACCCCGAGCCACTGGATCTAATTTGGAAGAGTAGTACGCTACAGGGCAATAGTGTGACCCATGTTTCTGTACCAGGATACCAGCGGAGAATCCGTCTCTCTCATGGACATGCAAGTGGAAAGGCTGATTGTAGTCCGGCAGGCCTAGAGCAGGGGCTGACATGAGAGCTCTTTTAATGTCCATAAAGGCTCCCTGCATCTCATCAGTCCATTGCACAACAGAAGGGGCCGACTGAAGTGTGGCCGGTCGCAATACAGAGTCCATAGCAGCATAGTCGTGAACCCAGTGTCTGCAGAAATTAGCCATCCCCAGAAAGGACAACAAGTCTTTTCGAGTCCTTGGGAGAGGCATCTCGGAGAGGAGTCTCACCCTCTCTGGTGAAAACAAACACTACCCATTCTGTAGGACATGTCCCAAATATGTCCCAAATACTGCAACTTAGTCAGGGAAGCTCTGTGACCACATTCAGCAAGTCTTTTCATCAGCCTGACAGAGTCCATCTTACATGTCTCTTTTGACGGAGAAGCAATCAACAAGTCATCTATGTACTGTAGAAGCGTGCTACCATCCAGCAGTTCCAAATCATCAAGATCACGTTTAACCGCTGCAGCGTACACTCCCGGACTTTCAACATAACCCTGACTCAAGGTAGTCCATGTGAGCTGTCTCCCTTTAAAGGTGAATGCAAACAGATACTGGCTATCTGGATGCAGAGGGACTGAAAAAACAGCTGAACTCAAATCAATGACTGTGTAGTATGTCGAATTGGGTGGTAATGAGGCTAAAATGGAGTTAGTGTCTGGTACGACTGGAGTCATTGGCACAACTATGTTATTAATAGCTTGCAAATCTTGAACAAATTGCCATGCGTTTGGGCTTTTGGATAGGTAGAATGGGAGTATTACAAGGACTAGTGGTTTCTACCAACACCCCTTGATCCAACAATGACTGAATTACAGGTTCAATGCAATCGACTTTGGAGGTAAATGATACTGTTTGATCATTGGTAATTTAGCATTTGGTTTCAGAGTCACTTTATGAGGCTGTGCAGACTTTAAAAACCCCACATGGTTTTTATGTTTAGCCCACAGCGAGGAAGGAACCTCTGAGAGCTCTGAAGGGGGACCATACTTAATTGGAGTGGGTGGCTGTTGGCATTTAAATGTGCTCTGTGGTAGCATGATTTGATCGTTTAAATTCAACATGTATAGATCCTCACCTAGGGGTGTTAATTGTGAGTGTGGATCCACCTTGGCCTCTTTCAACAACAGAGCATGAGCTGTCATTTTAGCAACACTGTCAGGTTCATGTCCGGGTGCTACAGCCACAACAACATGAGGAGGAAAATCTTTTTTATCATACCATTGTTTTTGTTGATCAGATAATTGGATTGGTAAAGCACACCCTTGGGGTCCCACAAACAAAACCGGCTCACACTGCAACCACTGTTGGGTATCCAAAGAGGCATCAGCTCTTTGTTTGTACTCTGGGGAGGGGTTATGTGCGGCTATGTGCTGACACTGTAAGACGGGCCTCATTGCAAACATCAATGTTGCACAGGCTGGCGATGATTTAGCCACCTGTTGAATATTTTTTACAGTAAAAGTGCTCAGCATGTTAAAATCAGGCAATGTCCAGTAATACAAACAATCATTTACGGTTTTTAGAAACTGAACAGCTTGTACAGCTTTATCATCAGGAATGGACAATCCATCGGGAGTGCACTGTATGGTGGCATGCAAATTACACAACAAATCTCTGCCCATCAAATTTATAGGGCTGCTTTCAGGGATAAGGAATGAGTGTTGTATCTGGGAACCCTCAACAATTAAATTCGATTTAGATGACACTGGCTCTGCAATAGGAACGCCTAAAACACCTACTGTGGTGACAAAGTGAGATGTTGGTGTGCACACTTGCTCTGATGCTTTGACAGTGTTGCGCCACTGTCTACCAAAATATCAACAATAGTACCATTGACCTCTACAGGTATTGTAGGGTCCTCTGCAGGACAAGTTGAAAGACGAATTTTAGCTGCTTCTTTAAAAATTTGTGATGTTTGCTCTGATCCTTTTCCTCCATGGCCTCCCTATTCATCTTTATTGTGATTCGCACCTGGCTCCTGTAGTGCTAAACGCGGCGCGGGGCCAGGTAGCGGTGGGTAGCAATAATCATGGTCATGTTGGAGATAGTCTGGATATTGATCACGCGGGCGGTAGTCATGATATCGATCATGTGGGTGGTAGTCTAAATATCGATCGCGTGGATCTTGAAATCTGACTGGGCGTCTTGGAACTCTACATTCAGAGGCCCAGTGTCCTGGTCTGCCACAGTTGCGGCAGTTACCTTTTCTTCTGTTTTTAGCTGATTGTTGTGTGGCATTTTTCTGCTGGCTGTTGTCTGGGTTTACAGACTGCGCCATTTGTTTGCTGCCACCTGAGGCACCTTGAGTGAAAATCTGATTTCTGTGCATATTTAGCAGTGTGTGAATTGTGTCTTGCCAGCCCTTACTCTGCCAGGCATGGCAAGATAATTTATAACCCAAGGCTATGTGTGGCTTTACATTATGCAAGAGTGTTTGTATGGCAAAAGTTCCGTTCTCGTCCCTATTTATTCCGGCATTGTTGTCCCACACCCCGATGAACCTTTGTATGGGGACGTACCAATAGTCCGACTACCCAATACTCCGACTGCCCAATACTCCGACTGCCCATTTCTCCGACCACACATTTCTATATTTTTGCGTCCATTAGTCCGACCTCCTAATCATACACTCCGACGCCACTTGTTGACACACACACACACACACACACACACACACACACACACACACACACACATCGTGACCGCATGATGGATAAAGCGCTGTCCGCGGTGCTGAAACAATGCATTTAGAAATCAGACAAGCACTTATGATCTCACTTCAGCTATTGGTTTGTTTAAAAAAAGTCGGGGGGGTTATTCCTTTCCCACTAGTTCTACTTGGTTTTTATTCATTTAGGCTATGTTAACTATCGGGCCGATAATTATCGGGCCGATAACATGAAATTATGACGTCATTCCGATAAGTCCGATATCATGACGAATAG
This sequence comes from Lutjanus campechanus, assembly GCA_027495735.1. NCBI lineage: Eukaryota > Metazoa > Chordata > Actinopteri > Lutjaniformes > Lutjanidae > Lutjanus > Lutjanus campechanus. The sequence goes on from JAJHUR010097227.1 coordinate 7,554, forward strand.
CCCCGATAACATATTTTTGTCAGCACGGCAGTGCCTCGCTCCCACTATGAGACCCGAATGACCTGCAGTGAATGCTGTGTTCAAGTGACGTCAGCATAATCAGAAAAACGCTTTCTCACTGGGAAAAATCAAGAATACCCCCTCAAGACAACTCATTAACTCGGTCATAATTTTGGTAGTTGCTGACTTGAATTGATATTCGCAGTATTTTCCCACATGTTGCACATAAACAATAGAAACATGAGCTTAAAAAGGCCGAAAGAATGACTAGCAAACGAGGGAACGGGGGAATTTACGTTTTACCTTGAATGCAGCATGCGGCACAGCGTGCTTACAAAAACAGAGAACATGGCGTCGATTGTGTGGGACTTCTTCAAAGTTTACGAAGAAGACAGTTCGCTGGTTATTTGTAACAAATGTTCCAAGCAAGTTCCACGAGGAGGGAGAAATAGCACGAGCTTTAATACTTCAAACCTGATCAGCCACCTGAAACATAACCATCGCTTCGACGGAGTTTTGAAAGCGTATGAGGACGCCCGGGCTGCTAAAGACGCTAACGTTAGCAAGCCAGCCACAAAGAAGCCACAGGGACTCACACACATCGGCGAGGCTTTCGAAAAATCCAAGAAATTTGCCAAAGATGACCCACGGGCTAAGGCTATTGAAGATTTAATCATGGACATGATGGCGCTTGATGACCAGCCCTTCACCCTCGTTGAGGACAGAGGCTTTTCCCGTCTGATAAATCACTTGGAGCCACGGTTTACATTGCCGAGCCGCCGCTACTTTTCAGATGTGTGCCTTCCAGCTAAGTATGATGCGATTGCCAAATGTATTCACACTTTGATTGATAACAATGTGAAAGACATAAGCTTCACCATGGATATATGGACTTGTGATGTCAGCCCTGTAAGCATGATGAGTCTGACCGTGCAGTGGTTAAATGCAGACTTTAAACTGTACAGAGCGGTGCTGCACTCCCAGGAGCTGCCCGGCTCACACACAGGTACAATGATTCACCAGACTTTTGAAGCTATGCTACAGCGGTGGAATATTAAGAAGGAGATGGTGCATGTTGTCTTACGAGATAATGCGCGTAATATGGAAAAGGCAATGAATGAGGGCGGTGTTGCAAGCCTGGGCTGCATGGCCCACTCTTTACAACTTGCAGTGAACGAGGCTGTGTTAAGTCAAAGAGCTGTGTCTGACTGTGTTGCCATTGGACGGAAGATTGTTGGACACTTTAGACAGTCTCAAGTAGCATCCTCCGCTCTTAGGAAGTTACAAGAGCGGCTGCAGCTGCCACAAACACGACTCCAACAAGACATAGCTACGCGATGGAATAGCACATTTTACATGCTCAAGAGTCTAGTGGCGCAGAAGCAAGCTATTGCAGCATATGCAGTTGAACACCATTTGCCCGCAACACTCAGCGCCCACCAATGGACCCTGGTCGAAAACATCCTGACCATCCTCGATCCATGTGAACAGCTGACCAGGAACATCAGCAAGGCCACAGCCACAGCTGCAGACGTTATCCCCTCCATCCAAGCATTGACGCGTCTGCTTAAGCAAAGTGTTCCAACAGACCATGGAGTAAAGACATCAAAGGACACACTGTTAAAAGCACTGCAATCGCGTTTTGGTCACGTCGAGGAGGAGCCCCTGTACTATCTGGCAACAATAGTGGACCCGCGGTATAAGGACCGCTACTTCACCCTCGCATCAAAACGGCAAGCAACAGGTATGCTGCGGGAAAAGTTGCTGGAGAATGATGGTGCCACAGCTGCCACTCCCCAGCCAGGGGAGCCACCAGAAAAGAGGAGCAGGGGAGACGGGAACAACTCATTGTTGGGAATGTTTGAGGCAATACTGGAAGAAAACAACGAAGCTGCCATTCAGCAGGAAAACAGCAGAGTTGATGCAGAAGTAAGTATATAGATTCATTTAACATTTTATAAACACACAACTTATAACTCATGTTAATGGTCAGAACACCATAATAATTAGATTGTATTTTTCTGCTGTGCTTTGTTAACTTTTAGCTCCAGTCATATCTGTCAGAGCCAACGCTTCACGTGAGCCATTGCCCACTGGAATACTGGATGAGCAACCAGTCCCGCTTTGAGTGCATGGCCTAGCTTGCTCGGAAATATCTGTCAGCACCTTGCACTAGCGTTGACAGCGAGCGTTTATTTTCTGCTGCTGGACACGTGATGACCGAGCAAAGAAACAGACTTGCATGCGAAAAGGCAGAGAAACTGCTTTTCATTAAAAAAAAATCTTCCCCTGATCCATCCAGAGGTAGAAGGGTAGATAAATAGTTCCCCTCTTAAAGGAACCAAAAGTTTGAGTGTTGAGAATACAGTGCGATATCAGGTCAGAACATGCGCCACCTTTTGAAATATTAATGCTCGTAGCTCTCTCTCTCTCTCTCTCTCTCTCTCTCTCTCTCGCGAGACTTTGGCATGTGCGGCCATTAGGATATATACGAAGTCTCGCGAGATCGACGCCATGTTTACATCTTACAGGCTACCTGCAACAGCTGATATTTCTGCTAAAAACATGGCGAAAATGGTGTCTTTTGCGGTTAATTTTTAATGTCGCGGCTAGTGGACACTTGGATTACACCACACGAGCAGGATGGAGAATGTTTGTGTTTGTTTTGTGTGCTATTTTTAACGTTTTATCGATGGTCACAATTCACTGCCATTGTACTGGACGAGGCTGCTATCCTGTTCCTCCTAAAACTCCAGGACTGTTTTGGAAATTGAAGATTTTCATCTACCATCACATCCACAGGGTGGTGAGTATATAATACGTGGGTTAATCCTGGAAAGTGGAATATCGCTTTAACATCTTCCTTCAGTTTATAATCTGTATCGCTCATAAACAACCTTGTTTGGACAATAATTAGTTAAAGAGCAGCAGTACATTACAGACAGCCATGAAAAAAAGCAAAAAAAGATCAAATATATTTTTTTGTCAACATCGTATCGAGCTGGGTTCAAACTCACTTCAGTAAAAACAAGACATACTCCACACACAGTCTTATCCAGTGAACTACAAACACACTGCTTTAAAGTGCAACCTACTGGTGTATGTTTACTACGTCGCCCGAGGGTACCTACCTTTTCTGGTTTGGTTAATGTCGTTGTGTTTTCTCTTTTGCTGTTGTGTTTTCTCTTTTTGTGTTGTGTTTTCTGATTTGCCGTTATGTTTTCTCTTTTTGTGTTGTGTTTTCTCTTTTGCCGTTGTGTTTTCTGATTTGCTGTTGTGATTTGCACCTCAGGGCCACCGTAGGAGCCCCCAAGCTCCAACAAGATATGCTGTGTCACATGTTGGAGGGATACAGGCAGCCTTTGATTTGTTTCTGCCTGAAACAATCACCAGGTTGGTGCTGGACATGAGTAACAAGAAGGGCAGACGTGTCTACAGCACAAAATGGAGCGACATGGACCTCCCAGATTTGAGGGGATATCTGGGCCTGTTGATTCTTGCTGGGGTGTACAGGTCGAACAAAGAGGCTTTGGAAAGTTTGTGGCATCCTGAGCATGAGAGGAGCATTTTTCGGGCCACCATGCCACTAAAGAGATTTCAATTGATCTCCAGAGTTCTCCGTTTTGATGACTGGGAAACAAGACCAGGGCGCGAGACAAACTAGCTGCCATCCGTGACGTGTGGGACCAGTGGGTGTGCTTGCTGCCCATGATGTACAATCCAGGAAAGGACGTGACAGTGGACGAGCGCCTGGTCCCCTTCAGAGGTCGCTGTCCGTTCAAGCAGTACATGCCGAGCAAGCCGGGAAAATATGGCATCAAAATCTGGGCAGCATGTGACGCAAAGACCAGCTGTGACTACAATATGCAGGTTTACACAGGGAAGCCTATTGACGGACAGCCTGAAAGAAATCAGGGCATGCGTGTTGTGCTCCAGATGACAGAGGGTCTCTGGGGACACACTGTCACATGTGATAATTTCTTCACTTCCTATGCTCTTGGCCAGGAGCTGCTGAAGAACAGGCTCGCCATGTTGGGAACAATGAGACGCAACAAGCCGGAGCTTCCCCCGGCTTTGCTGGAAACAAGAGAGCGTGCTCGTTTCTCCTCACTTTTTGCTTTCACTGACACATGTGCTCTTGTATCATACTGCCCGAAGAAAAGGAAAGCTGTGACCCTGATGAGCACATTCCTCCGAGAGGCTGCTGTGAGCTCCAGAGAGGACCAAAAGCCAGAGATCATTCTGGATTACAGCTCCAACAAAAGGGGAGTCGACAACCTCGACAAGGTAGGCTATTTAACTTTTCATACAATATTTATTGTCATTCATGCAAAGGGCAATGCATTGCATTTTTGTGTAAGAAAATAAGTTTTTGAATGATTTGTTTGTTAATTTTTTTGTTGCAGATGACCAGTGTGTATTCCTGCCCCTGGTCATTTTCTTCAACTTGATCGACGTGTCTGCCTACAACGCTTTTATTCTGTGGATAGCGATTGATCCAAACTGGAATGGGGATAAGCGCCAGAGGAGGAGACTGTTCCTCGAAGAGCTTGGGCGAGAACTGGTCATACCACTAATAAACCAACGGCAGGTTCCTCCCCGCACGCCAGCCTCTGCCAGCTTGGTAGCAGAGATCCAGCAGGGTGCTTCAACCTCTGCAGAAGTGTAAAATTTATTTTAATAAGTAGGAGTGAAGTTGACTAACAAGATGAAACAGAATTTGGTGATAATTTTATGCTACATGCTTATATCAGTCAAACAAAATTGGGTCCATATGACCCGCGAAGGCTCACAGTGTTAGTATTTGCTTCCATTGAAAAATTTGAAAGGGTAAAAAAAAAAA
>JAJHUR010097228.1:0-19202 GCA_027495735.1 Lutjanus campechanus
TAATATGGTTCATCGATTTTACAGAAACTTACTGAATAACTGCGACTTTACGGGACATGGAGGGATCCTCTCTGACCTGCAGGACACAAACACATCATGTGACTGATGACGCAGAAAACTTGGCTTGAAATAATAAAAATGCATCTTTAGTTTCTCATCAAGCCTCCACAAAGATCAGAGTGAAAATAAATGTTCTGAATTATTCATTCTGCTGTTTGTGTGAGCGTCTCAGCTCGTGTTTGATTGACAGCTGCCTCAGGAGAAGATAAGTGACATCCTGCTGTCGACACAAGCTGCTGCTAAAATCATCATTCATCATCAAGCGTACGCTTTATTTAGATCATGTTCACTGCTTCAGTTTGCGGTCAGGCAGCGTTTTCTAACGAGAGACTGAAGCTGCTGTCTCTGCTCTCTTTACCACCAAACTCCACGGACAAAAAACATCTTTTTATCTGGCAGGACACGCAGGGAGTTGTGGGAGTTTGTGTTTGTTAGTTTGTGTTATTGTTTGACCTCAGTACGTCTTCTGTGTTTTAACACGTTTGTTCGGATCTGATCTGATGTTTCCTGCTGCAGATCGAGGCAGTGGTCGACCAGCGGCTCCTGTTCCCTGCGAGGGAAAATGACAGTTTTTTTTCTATGGAGTTTTGTATCTGTGAAGAGAGCACAGACGGCAGCTTCACTTCCCCGTTGGTAAAAGCTCTCTAACAGCAAAGTAAAGTGGGGAAAATGTTGTAAATATAGCGTACACTTATACTGATACTGATGTGGGCAGCAGGTTAAATTACTGTTTGTCTTAAAGTGTTAAAACGTTGATCACAGCCGCAGCAGCAGGAGAAAAGAAGTTTGTTGAATTAATTTCAGAATAAATCTCTGAGCACAAACACGTCTCATTTAAATCCAACAACAGAAAGTGTACAAAACCAAATTATTTCAAGTTTGCATTAAATCTGACTTCTAAAACTTTTTATATGCTCATTGTTGTGTACACAAGACCCCAAATTACAGAGTTAGAAGACTACAGTGGATTTGGGTTTGCAGAGGCTTTAACGAGCTGCTACAGGAACCAGGGACAGAATCAAACCGTGTGTTTTTACCACAGAGCGAAACCGGATGGACTCGATGGATCCTTTATCCCTGAAGAGTTTCTGAAGGGTCTGAAAAACAAACAAAGCAAATAACTGAACAATCCTGAAGCTGATATTAAATCACTGAACGTATCAGACGATGATCATGTTGTGGCGAAATGGTGCAAATAAGCCAGGAATTAGAGGTCACGGCACTCTGAGAGAGACAAAGTTCGGAAAGCTGGCCAAGTAAATGTTCTGAAAAACAACTTAGTTAATATCATGGTAGTTGCAATATTGACAGCCCCTGTGTGTAGGACATTCCATATTTGGTGTTGTTTTTCACTTTAGTGTGGGAACAGGCGTCATAACCACTAACAGGAAGAATAGGCGAAAACTGAGCCAGGTCAAGTTGACCTGGCGAGGAAGTTTAGGCGACTCAGAGCAGCACGTTCTCTGCTCCGTCTGTACCTTCTTGGTGCAGCCGACGGGCAGGTTGCCCACGAACACCGTCCTCTTCCTCTTTATGGCCTCTTCCTCCTTTCTGGCTCTCAGCTTCTGTCTCTTCATCACCCACTGCTCCACGTCGTTCTCTCCGCCCGGCTCCGGCGCTTTCCTCTTCTTCGCCTTCTTCACGTGTGTCTCCTGCTCGTCCTCGTCCGCAGTCTGTAAACTGAGCTCCCTGAAACCAGCCGACAGACGAGAAGAGAAAAATGAGAAGAAAAATAAATAAAAGAAGTGTGAGGAAGAGGAGGGAAAAGAACAGAACGACAGAAGAAGAAGAAGTGAAAGCTGACAGACGCTGCTGGAAGTGCTTCAGTCTGCTTGATTCTGATCTGTTTGCTCATGTTTGTCGCCGTGGATACATTTAATAACTGTTATAGATTGTAAGATTTGAACGTAATCTATTTTAGATTTTAAAAGTTAAATTTAAAAAGTTAAATCTGATTTAATGTTTAATTAAGAAGTGATTTTGAGCATATATGCAGTATGTATATAAATACATAATTCACCACAGCTGTGATGTGCTGGAAAAACTTGAAAAGTTGTTGAATTTGACTCTAGAAAAGGTGTAGAAACCCTTTTTTTTACACTCCACCTGTTTTCCAGCTTCTGGTCGGCTTTTGATTTCTCTTTAGGCGGCTTCTTCTTCTTCGTCGTCTGACCTTTGACCTCTGCAGGTTCCTTCTGCTGCTCCTTTGCTTCTGTGCTTTTCTGAACAGGCTGCACAATAACAAAGAAAAAAAACAGGATGAGTCGAGTGATATTCTACATTTTTCTGAAAATAGTATCAAACAAATGCACTTTGTTTCCTCCTGTTTGTTTCATAAAAACTACAGTGAGCAGCTGTTTTAGACTCAGACTGGGACAATTCAACGATGTGATCGACGTCATCGCAGTGAACTGCTGCATGTGGAGAAAGCAGGGATTCATGGATCAGGGGAAATCAGGGGTGTCAAACATACGGCCCGCGGGCCAGATCTGTGTCATTTACCTTCGGTGCAGGCTGAAACAGGAGAGGTGCAGCCGGTGTGGCGGTGCAGAATAAAGTTGATAGCGATGATCCAGAGGCTGCAGAGTTCTTCTGGAACAAACTTCCTGACACCTGACCAACCACGTAGTCAGCTGACTGTTGTCCCGGCGACGCCTCTCCACTGAGGACAGAGACGGGGAAGTGAAGACAGGAGCAGAAGAGCAGCTCTGAGGTGTGACTGCTGTTAGAGATGCTAAACTGAAGACAGCTATACAACTATACAAGCTCCATTAAGTTTAGGCTTATTATTTGGATGGATGTTTTGTTTTTATTTATGAATTTATTATTCATTTTATTGTATTTTTGTCCAAAGTCTTTATTTAACTTCAGTTATCTTGTTTGCTTTTATTATAACCACTAAGATCATTATGATTGTAGTGCAAATAATACATTTAATTTAATAATTTTGTGCAAAAACTCCACTGTGCATGTATATGTACATGTATGTTCTGTTGTCTGTAATAAGACTGCTGCTGCGGACAATTTTGTTTTGTATTTAAAATCTACAAATAAAGTTTTAAAAACTTTGTTTAACCAAATCGTCACTGACAGGTTATTAAAGCTGTGAGGGCACATGTTAGATATTGAGAGTTGATATGAATTCAACAGTTTAATTAATGAAAATATTTGATTGAATGTCCAAAAAGGAGAGAAAATACAAATTAAATACAAATTGAACACCGCTGCTCAGCTTCAAACTGTCCTAAATGAATCTGTGGCCACATGAATGAAGCAGTTTATCTTCATTCACTTTAAGTTAAGGAATAAAAATGTGTAAACAAACCTCTGCTCACGCTTCTTCTTCATGGTTTCTTCCAGATGTTTCCAGACGTCACTCGCAGGCTGACTTCCGGTTCGTTCTCTATGTTAGAATAAGTAATCTGTCAGATTTACTGCACCATTTACACGACTTTCTACGAATTAAACTCCAATAACAAGATAGTTATAGCACGTTCACACGTTTTCCTCCCAGCACACAGACGTCCCGCTGTGAATTATTTCCCACAGGGAACACGGTCACAACGAAACAAAGGTTCCGCTTAGTTTTCTTCGATAAACGTTGATTTGACCCCCGAGCTGAACACTTCCGGTCTGTGATGGTCAGAATTACACAAACTCAAATAAAGAGTGAGTAAAAACGATTAATATGATGTATATTTATCATCAGTTATAATTTGAAATGTTTAGTGAGAAATTAGTGCAACGTTGAAATGTGTCCCCTCCGGTGAACCTCAGACGTGAGATGTTTTGGTCTGGAAGCTAACGTTAGCTTAGCTAAGAAGCTAAAATACTCAAGAAGCTACATCTTAAACCTCACAGGTAATAATTTATTTCACTTAATTATATATCACAGTCATTGTTCGTCATCTCAGTTATTATTTTAAATGTTTTTCACCGTTGAGAGATTTGTTAATTATAGAATATATTTAGCTAACGTCATGTCCCAATATTAGCTTGAATATCTCCTCAGATTAACCAAACTAACATTATATGACGTTAGTTTATCGCACATGAATAAGCATATATAGCTTCATTTATGTTTTATTAAATGTTTATTTTATTTAAGGAGGTAAAATCAGGGTCAGAGTCGGTGGTTTAGTGCAGGCAGAATACAACATGACTCCACACAAATTGCAACAGAAACTATTTCACCTGTTCTAATCTCATAAATCTGTTTGTTTTTTAACACATCAAAACTATAAAGAAATCAAAGTGGGGGAAATAATGTAAAAATACCAAAGTTTCCTGTTGCCGCACTTGTTAAAGAATAGATTTAACTGTTGTCTTCTTGTCTGATTTTCTCATAAAGGGTTTAGTGTTCACAGTGAAGCAGAAACTGTGGTTTTACTATACCTACATAGTGTGTGTTAATGTTAGGTTAAGAAACACCTTTGACCACCACTTGTATCTGTTAGAGCCTTTTACATGTTATGGAGTAAAAAACATAAGTAATAAATATTTGTCAGATTCTCTGAAGTAATTTATGTAAGGTTCACCACTTTTTTCCTCACAAAATGATTATTTTTGGTACGATCGTACTAAGGTGATTATCAAAATTTTACCAAAGTAAACTACCAAGTTTACAAATCCTTTTGAAATGAGGTTGAGAGTTTACTCGTCTATTTTTTCCTCTTGTATCAACTGTATCAATCATTGATTGGAAAGAAGGTTGGTTTTTCGTCTGTTCACCCCCAAAATCAAGAATACAAATTTTACCTCTTACCTGTGGTGCCATACATCCATCTAGATCGGGGTTCTTCAGTGGACCCTGTTGAAGATCCCTGATCTAGATAGTTTTTGTGTGAGTTGCAGAGTTTTGGAGATACCTGGCTTGTACCTGGCTTGTGGTGCTCAAAGCTCCAAAAAACACGTCATTCCAAAAATCATGAGCAGATTACTCAAGATAATCCACAGACCTTGTTGTGAGCAGTTTGATGTAGGAACGACTTTCTTTCTGTGGTAGAATCTACTGGAACTGGAAAACACTGACTGCCTGAAGGAACTTTTTATTTTTCTTCTTTCCTTTTTTTTCCTTTTTTTAAAAACACAATCCGGTCTGCTCGTACCTCTGGTTTAAGGCTGAATAATTAATCTCGATATTATAGACATCACATTATCCAAAGTCTTTGAAGGTAAAAATGTGTCACAACATATATTTATAAAGATGCCCCGGCCTACAAATCATCTTCTCCAGATGTAAGAGAATCACATCATCATTTTTCATTCATTAATTGATTATCAAAATAGTTGATGATTAATCGTTGCAGCTCAAATTTTGTTGACAGCTTTTTAACCTTTTGTTTGTACTGTGAGTCTGTCATTATGTCTTTAAGCTCACACAGTACTGTTGACAGTCAGCCGTTACTGGAGAAAATGTTATCTGTGGTTCTCTCTGATCTCAGGCCTCGACAGAAGGCTTCGATGGGAGTTGACCTGACGGAGCCGGAGGTGCCGGAGGACGCGGTGGGCAGGCGGGTGTCCTGCGGCGAGGAGCGGGCCACGGTGCGGTACGTTGGTCTGGTGCCACCGACAGCAGGTAAGACCTGGAGTGTCAGATTTCACACTCACTCACCCGGTCATCATCCCTATCTTCAGACATGTTGTGTGTCTTTGCCAATACATAAAGAAATAATCAAATGCTATATTTGTAAAAAGAGTTTCCCACCTTACAAGAGAAAAAACATTTTGTCAAATTACATTTTAAAAACAACACAAGTTGACCAAGTTCAAACTGAGTTTACAAAGTGCTTTGACAGACAAAGCAAAACAGCAAGATACTCCAGAGGCAAAAGCAACAGAAGGCCAAACAGGAGCAAGAAAAAGTTTGATTTGTCAAAAGCTCTTGATCCTGTTTGTTGGGTGTGTTCAGGGTTGTGGCTCGGCGTCGAGTGGGACGATCCAGAGAGAGGCAAACATGACGGCAGCCATGATGGAGTCCAGTATTTTACATGCAGGTAATTCTGAGCAGTTACTGTGACTTTAATGTTACAAGCTCAAATTTGGAAAGTTGTTCTACACTCACATAAGTTCCCGTGTTTCTGTGTGGTTCATTATTAAAGCTCAGCGGAGCCTCAGTGAGTGGAAATGAAATAAAAAAGTGTTTTTGTTAAAGAGAGAATTCAGAGCTTGAGTAGTTTTGGGGTATTTTACTGTTTTTCCCAATTTTCCAGAGTCAGAAATGAATAAATACTTGAAATGAAATCATTTAGACGAACATTTTCATGTATGTGTTGTAGTCTGAAATGATATAAAATAGAATTATTCAGCTATATTCCAGGAATTCAGAAAAACTAAGCTTGACTCCTGTGAGGATGTAAACCCCAAAACACTTCTGGAACACATGTGCATTGTGTGAATCTCAGTGGATCAAAATGAACAGTTTTTCAGTCACATGTCATCAGTCTGAAATAAATAACTGAAACTGTCCCTGACGGTTTTGTCTCCACCCTCAGACACCCTAAAGGAGGCTCCTTCGTCCGTCCAGCGAAGGTGAGCTTCGGGGTGGACTACTTGACCGTGGTGCGACAGGTGTACCTGATCGACTCAGAGGAGGTGCTGAGTGAGGAGATCTCCATCTCCAGCAAGAAGCTCAAATGGGCGGGAATCAAGGAGCGCAGGTACGACGCTCCTCATCCTCAGACCGTTTGATTTAAATCCTGTTTGTCCTGAGAGTTCCTGCATGTGTAACTGGAGAGGAGATATTTCTGATCAAACAATCCTTCCTGTTTGACATCTTGACAGTTTTGAGACTCTTCCATCGGTGCTGCTGAATAAATCTGAGGTGAACGGGCCCGGAGCTGACGGAGAAATCAGGAAAACTACACCAAGTATCTTTTTACAGACCTCTGACACGCTGCTGTGTCTGAGGACCTTCCTTGTTACCAGGTGTTTATTCTGTCTTAAATTTATGAAACTAGCAGCAAAACTGTCAGTGAACATATGAACCAGGATGTTTTAGACCAGTGATTCCCAAATTTTTTCCACTATGCCCCCCTTTCGGAAGCCAACAAAAGTTCAAGCCCCCACCACAAAATTTTCAATCAATTGTTAACAATAACTGGGGATGGAACTGATAAAAAAAAGAATTCAAAAGTTAAATTTTAGCAAAATAATGGTCAGTTGGATAGAAATGGCAAACTCATTTGTTTATTCCCCGTACATAGATCGTGTTCATTCAGCTTTGTTTCAGTCTTTTTTTCCCCCTGGTCTTTCGCACCCCCCTTGCAGTGGCTCCGCGCCCCCCCAGGGGGGCCCACCCCCCAGTTTGGGAACCACTGTTTTAGACAATTGACATCTTTGATATCTTTAAAACTCTGTGACTCAAACCAAAAGATGGATAAACAGAGCCACAAGCCAGAGGAGAAATAGTTGTATTAGATTTAGTTGTGAACTGTCCCTTTAAGACTGTTGCCTCTTGTCAGGTTGTGAGTGTCGGTGGTTGTCGTCAGTGATTGTGAGCGAGACTCCTTAACAGCAGTGATCAGACGTGCAGTGGTTGAGCCTGAGTCGGACTCTGCTGTCCTGCTGGGAGGACGTGGCCGCTGTCACCCAACAGCTGGACCAGCTGGAGGAACTAGAGCTCAGGTAGAGACCCCTGTGTGTGTGTCTGTGTGTGTGTGTCTTTCTTTCACTGAACACTTCATCCTGTTTTATCTTTTCAGTGAAAACAGGCTGCGTCTGCCCTCTGACGTCTCTGCTCACTGTCAGGCGTTCTGCTGCCTCAGAGTCCTCGCACTCAACAAGTGTGAGCTCACCTGGTCTCAGGTACACACGTCTGTACAGAACACCACACAACAGGGGTGCAACGGATCAAAAAACTCATTATTTTAAAAAGCACTTTGCTTTGATCTCTGTCTGTCTGTAATTATCACCATATGTAATGTAATAATCATGATAATAGTAATGATAATGGTAATAATATTAAAACCTTCAAACTTATACAGTAGGCTACTGTTCTATGTGTATACATACATTAGATCATTACACACTGCACAGTAAGCTCTGTAGTCTGAGGTTGAGACTCTTCAGGGACTGCAGGACTCCGTCTGCTGGTTGCATGTATTTGTTCAGTGTTGCGTTCTGTGCGTTCTAAGTGTTCTATGTGACGTTGGTTTCATCCATGTGTGCATGTTGTTTGTTGTGTCTGTTCTCTCTGCTGCTCTGTGCTCAGATCCTGGAGTGCGCCCCCATGTGGCCACAGCTGGAGGAGCTTTACGTGGAAGGAAACAACATCACGGAGCTGCAGAGGTGACGCCACTTCCTGTTTCCTTCAGTCTAAAGTGACATTCAGGCTGTGGACACTTTGTGTAACTCGTCTCTCTGGTGTGTTTGAAGGCCTGATGGAGTCCTGCAGTCCCTGAAGAGTCTCAACCTGTCCTGCAACTCTTTAGTGCAGGACAGCGTCCTCAGTATAGCTGCTCTGCACAGGTACAGTACACAGCAACACACTGACACAAGACTGAAAATTAATCAGTTTCATATCATTTATTACAGGGGTTCTCATACTTATTATCAACATGTCAACATCATATTTTGTGCTTCATGATGCACCACACATGTTCACTGGGAGACAGGTCTGGACTGCAGGCAGGTCAGTCTAGTACCTGAACTCTTTTACTGTTGGAACACGTCCACAATGTGTCTCAGCATCATCGTCTCTCTGAAATAATCAGGGACGTCTCTGAGACAGACGTCAGGATGGCAGCACATGTGGCTCCAAATCCCCCCAAACCATCACAGCTGCTGTCTTTACAAGTTAGTGCTGGTAACAATCTGGATGGTCCCTTTCCTCTTCAGCCCGGAGGACACGACGTCCATGATTAGTGAAAACAATCTGAAACGTGGACTCGTCAGACCACAGCTCACTTTAACACTTTGCGTCAGTCCGTCTCAGATGAGCTCAGGTCCAGAGAAGTCTGCAGTGTTTCTGGATGTTGTTGATATATGTCTTTCTCTTTGCATCATAGAGTCTTAACTTACATTTGTAGCTGCAGAGACAAACTGTGTTTACTGACAACAGTTTGTTCCTGAGCCCATGTAGGATCCTTTATACCAGTGATTTTTAAACGTTTTATTACATCATCTCTTAAAACACTGAGCTCTCCCTGACTGTTGTGTGCAGTTTGTTGGTATCACTGTGGAGACGTCACTTCACTGTCGTCCACTTAATATTTAACACAACAACTCAAAATATCCTCCTCCTGACCTGCACGTCTCTTTATAACAGTTCCCATGTGGAGCTGTGATTTCAGTGTTTTTGAGACATTTATTTTCTGGATCTTCATTTTACCTCCGTTCACTGTCCTGCCGTCACAGTTAAACTTGTAACTGGTCATCATGGATCACGTGTGCACACACGTGTGCTGATCGAGGACACAGAGCAGGTCGACTTTCAAACAAAAAAGTAAAGTTAAAACATTTCAGTTATATCAGACTTTATATATTTTCATTTTAAGAAAATGTTTTTATATTCCTCAGTGTACCACTAGAAGAAACCCTCGTAGCGCAGTTTGAGAGTCTAGGCTTTATACAGTTATGTGATGAGGGGTCAAAGGTCACAGGCATTCAGTGTTGGTTTTGTAATGTAATATACAAAATAACATTATATATAGTACAGAGTAACATATATATAATAAATAATAAATATAGTATAATGTAAATCAGATATTCAACCGATGAATTTTTTTATCTTACTTTAATTTACATGTCCAGTTTATGTTGTTTGTTTTTTGTAAAATAAGCAGATTTAGTTTTTATTGACATCATACTGAAGTAAACAGTTTGTTGTTTGTTTGCAGACTGGAGCAGCTGAACTTGTCTAAGACTGGACTGTCTGACCTGCGATTTGATGACGCTGCTCCCGGTAAATAATATTCAAATATCTGCTGCTGGACACTCAACCCTCAGTTAATATTTACACTGACTGTTTTCTGACAGAAGAAATCAACTAAAACCTTTTTGGTGTGAAACTGTTGATGATCCGTCTGTGAATCTGTTCTCTGCAGGATGTCAGACCGACATGTTCCCCGCGCTGAAGAATCTCAACCTGGACCACAACAACATCACCGAGGTCAGTGTCTCACAATCCACAGGTCAAAAAAAAAAACATTTTATTTTTCTTAAAGTCCAGTCATTCTTGTCTTTTTGAGGTTTTTATTTTATTCTCTATCCCCCCGAGACTGTTCCTCATGTATTCAAATCCACATTTTGTTTAAAGTCTGCATGTTTCAGCATCAAAATGCTGTTTTCTTGAGCCCTGCTAAAACCTGATGCAGGTTTCTGCATGATGCTGCTGCTACATATAAACTCTCTGCTTCACCTGATGTGGATCTTCATTAGAGAACCTGTGACACTGCTGAGTTTCCATTTGAAAAACACAGATAAGAAAACAGATGGAGTCTGTGTCAGTTAATCCAGCTCCTCTGTGTCGATCCTCCCGTCTGTCTCTCTCTCTCTCTCAGTGGCGTGTGGTGGACGAGTTGATGAAGTTGCCCAGTTTGGTTCAGCTGTCGTGTCGCAATAACCGCCTGGTGAGCAGCGACGGAAACCCCAAAACAGCCAATCAGATGCTCATCGCCAAACTGGGAGGACTGGTCATCCTCAGCGGCTCTAAGGTGAGCTGAACCTGATCTTAACTTAACTAAAGTTTAACTTCTGAATCCATTTTTATCAGTTGCTTCTCCAGTTATTGTTAATGATCGATAAAAATTGTGGCATTGGGGAGCGAGAACTTTTTTTCGGCTTTTAAAAAGGGGCGTGAACCTCTGACCTAAGTCAGCATGCAGAAGCTGACCCGTTGCCATGGTTTCTGTCAGATCCACCCCGAGGACAGGAGGGGGGCGGAGCTCGACTACATCAAGATGTTTGGAGAGGAGTGGCTGAAGGCAGGTGGGAGGAGTCAGGCCAGCAGCCAGTTCACCTGTCAGCACCCTCGATACCTGAGCCTCATCGACAGTAAGCCACACCCACAACGCTGTCAGCTCACAGAGCAGCTGATTGGAAACTTTCATAGTTTACTGACAACTTGTTGAACCATTTGCAAAAATTAATCGATCTTCTTGAAGTGATGATGATGATGATGATGATGATGATGATGATGATCACATCCTGTGTTTCAGAGTACGGAGCTCCAGAGGAAGGCGAGCTGAGGAAGCCGGAGCCGTTTGCCCTGAAAAATCAGTTGTTAAGTTAGTCCCGCCTCTCTGTGCTCTCTGCTCTCTGATTGGCTGATGAATAACCACGCGGTGGTTCCAGCAGGTTTCCCGCCCCTGATCGTGTCCTCTTCTCTCCTCACCAGAGATCACGTTTGTGTTTCCTGACGACCCTGCGAGGAAGCCGATCGAGAAGAAGCTTCCAGGTAAAACAGCAGAAAAGTGTTTTTCTTCTTCTCTTCGCTTTTCAAAATCAGCCGAGTTGAGCCACGTGCGTTCTGTTCTGCAGCCTCCATGGTGGTTCAGAAGGTGAAGGGGCTCCTGTACAGACTGTTGAAGGTTCCTGCTGCAGACCTGAAGCTCACCTACACCAGCCTCAAGGTGAGACGTGTTCCCGCTTTGGTATCAGAGCTGAGCGATGGCGGCCTCCTCCCCTCTGTTAATTCTAGTCAGTATTAGCAAGGTAGAATTATTAGCTCCTCTGTTTGCAGATGGTGGGGACGGAGTTTGAGATCGACAGCGACCTGAAGACTCTTCAGTTTTACTCCATAGAGGACGGAGACCAGGTGTTGGTCCGCTGGTCCTGACCCGGACCAGGAGGTGAAGAACCGGCCCCCCCGGTCCTCAGCAGAGACGGAACAGAACAGAACTGGTGTGACAGAGTGAGCTGGAGCTGCAGACTCACACTGAGAGGTGGATTCACTCAGACGGGATTCTGACAGAAATGAAACCTCACACACACACACGGAGGAAATCACTGATGTGTGTCAGTGTGTTCACTCTGAAACCTGCAGCTGCAACAACAAACACACACATTTAATAAACAACAACAACAACCTGAGGTTCCACACTTCATGAGTTCGCAGGATTTTCATTGGCTGATGTTTAATCTGCGGAAACAGGAAGTTTAGATTAACAGTCACAAATAACAGGAAACACTGAGACATGAGGGTTCCAGAAGGGTTCTTCTTTGAAGGACTGAGGTTCTGCCCAGGACAGTTTGCTTCTGAAGAACCCTTGTTGGAAGAAAGGGTTCATCATGAGTTATTTTTAAGACTAAGGGTTCCACTTAGAGCCCTTTTAATCCACAGAACCCTTTTTGGAAGAAAGAGCTCTTCTAGGACTATTGAAGTCCACAAAGACCTCTTACATTGAGGATCTCAGTAGAACCATCTGGGTAGGTTCCAGATAAAACCCCTGGAATATTAAAAGGTTCTCATTAGAACCCCCTGATTGCATTCTAGATAGATCCTCAGAATATAAAAGGTTCTTGGTAGAACCCCCATGGGCAGGTTTTTGTCCACACCCTTAAAAGGTGGAACGGTTCTGGAAAGAGTCTAGTCTAGAGTCTAGATCTAACCATTTATGTTGGGTTCTGAGAAGTACTCTCTGAAATGGGTTTTAAGTGGAACCTTTAGCACGAACCAAAAAGGGTTCTCCAATGGGGACAAGCCAGATAACCCTTTATGGTTCTAGTCAGCACTTTTATTCCTGAGAGTGTAGTTTGTTTGTTGGTTCCACAGGTTCTTGTGTAACCGACAGTAGATGGAGTGTCCACCGTATTTAGAATATTTTCACCACTTTATCTTTCTGTCAGACTCGTCTCGTCTCGTCTCGTCTCGTCCGTCCTTCATGCAGCTGCAGACTGAGGACGTCACTTGTTTTATGAAAAGAATTATGAAAATCTGATTTAACAAAACAACAATCAAATAAATCTTAAATGTTCAGGAGCTTGTTTGTGTTTTTTCTTCGGTTTCTGTCGTCAGATGATGAACGCTGTCTCTTTGATAACTGATAATTGTTTAATAATTCTTCAGATGGGGGACAGTTTGTCTCTGAGGTCCGATCTGTCCTCAGTCAGGCGCTGTTTGAATAATCATCAGGTCAAATCTGTAGATTTGACCTCAGTTATTCATCTGTCGAGTGTTTGAACACTTTGACCACTAGAGGGCAGCAGGAGCTCAGTGTTTGACCAAACTGTCCCAAACACACTGTGTCTCAGTGAAAGACGAGTTTACTGCATCATAAATACATTATTAATGTTTATACATCATAAATCATTCCTGCTAAAATCCTCAAAATACCAAAGTGAACAGCAGCTGCTCTGAAAAGACGTGAATGTAGAGTGTGTGTATGGAAGACCGGTAGTTCTGGAGGGAACCGAAGCCCGGTCCTGGTCCTGGTCCTGGTCCTGATCCTGGTCCTGGTCCTGGTTACGGTTTGGGTTCAGCTGTTCACAGTGAAAATGTCTTAATGAGGACAGTGCAAACTGGCTTTAATCCTTCTGTGTCAGTTTTGCACTTTTATCATTTAATTTAAACTAATTTTCAGGTGATGATACATGAATTTATATAAGATACTTTTTTTGTTTTTTTTGTTTTTTTGTGTCTTGTTGCGTCTTTTGCGTCATATTTCCTTTTGTTTCGTCTTCATCATGTTAGTTTTTTCTTCTCATGTAATTTTTCGTCTTGTTACTTTTTTTTGGCCTTTTTTGTATTTTTAAGTCTGTTTTGTC
The DNA here is from genome assembly GCA_027495735.1 of Lutjanus campechanus. Classification (NCBI taxonomy): domain Eukaryota; kingdom Metazoa; phylum Chordata; class Actinopteri; order Lutjaniformes; family Lutjanidae; genus Lutjanus; species Lutjanus campechanus. Next base: position 13,768 of record JAJHUR010097228.1, read on the forward strand.
TTGTTTCGTCTTTTACGTCATTCTTTTCTTGTAACGTCATCTTTCTTATTGTTACATCTTTTTTGTCTTGTATTTGTTTTGTCATGTCTTTTAGATCACTTTCATCTTGTTCCATCGTATTAATTTTGTTTCACCTTTGTCTTGTTATGTCTTCTAATATCTTGTAACATCACTTTCGTTTGATATGTCTTTTGCGTTGTTTTTGTCTTGTTACGTCTTATTCGTCTCGTTATGTCTTGTTCGGAAACAGGAAGTGTCTTTGTTCATTCAGGATCCCTCAAGAACTCGTTTAGGAAATTTAAAACATAATTTAATAATGAGTAGATCACAGTTCATATGGAGAATGCTGTATTGTATTTAGATTATTGTCTAAATAAATATCTAAATAGTTTTATTATGAAAAATATACATTCTTTTAGTAAATTGATAAATATAATTAGCTAGCATGCTAGCTTAGCAGAGTTGCCAGCTGGGAATAAAAAGAAAAAAATATTAACTTCCAGGTTTTAATATATAATATATAATATAACATTTTTTAATAAATATGAACATGATGGTGAAATATTTCATGAAATTAAAGTTTCATTTAAAAGCCCAAAGCTTCCCACAGACACTGAAACTGAATCAGATTCTTACAGGACACATCTGGTGTTAATCGAGATATCAATAAGCAGAGCTGGGACCAAGTCGTCACAAGTCCTAAAATTAGAGTCCTAAACAAGTCACAAAGTGATCTTAACCGAGTCTGATTTCATTTTAACAACAGAGACTCGACTGACGTTTTTTTGCAGCTTCAGATGTTGAAAGAAGTTGGAAATTGTCGCGTCTTCATCTGTTATTTTGGACCTGCAGTTTGGATTTTGTTGATTGTCTCTTAGATTCTGAATGAAATTATCTTTGGTCTCTTTTTTTCAGCTGGAGCTTCATAATTTAATGTTAGTTCTTCACGGTTCTCTGCTGTCTGATTGGTCCACACAAACTGGATCTGTTAGTTGATTCAGGAAATGAATTGATTTGTTGATTCACTTTTTAAATAACAGACTTTAATCTTTGTTCTTCGGGGAAAGTATCAAATATTTTCAAGTGAAATCACAAGTTATTGGTGTTTAAGTCCATCTTGGTTTTGTCAAGTCGAGTCTAAAGTCATCAGATTTTTGACTTAGATTTGAGTTCACACCTCTGTTCAGTAGGAACCAATGGGCTTGGAGCTGAGAACTACAGACAGGAAGTCAGACAGTACTGAGAGACGGACGAACGTGTGTCCAAGTACACAGCCTTGTTGAACTGCTTTGTACTGTTACACCAGCAGGTACAACGAGGAGACGTTTGGACAGTTTCTCAGGACGTTTTGACATGTATTTGTTCTTCCTGTTGTTGGAGTCCACTGAACCTGTGAATCCAAGATGGCTGCAGCTGAAATCTGCCATGATGGAGCCAAAAAAAGAGGGTGAGTGTTTGATACTCGAGACACATTTTTGGTGGAGTATTCCTTTATTCTTTTATTCTTTTAGGGGGATTTAATGGCATAATATGGCAGAAATTAAATATAATATATATAGGTATGTTTTCATTAGTGTACAATCGCCTGATAATAAGAATTACAATAATAAGGGGAGGGTGAGGGGAGGTGTTTACAATCTGGGAGCTCGCCACTAGATGCCGCTAAATCCTTCACTGGTCACTGGTCCTAAAAAAAAATCCACAAGAACACACGGTTTGTTCAAGCTTTGAGGAACTTTACACTCAGAGGTGGCAAAAGTTCACACATTCTGAACTCAAGTAGAAACATACGTGAATAAATAAAGACTCCGGTAAAAGTAAAAGTACTGATTCAACTTGTTTACTGCAGTAAAAATGAAAAAGTTCAGACCTTAAATGTCCTCAAAGTAGAAAAGTAAAAAGTTGTCATTTTCATCTTATTACATCGTAGTTGTCTTGTCATGTCTTTTATCTTCTTTTTACGTTGTTTTCATCTTGTCATGTATTGTTACATTTTCACCTTGTTACGTTGTTTTTGTCTCACGTGACTTCTGTCTCGTAACGTCTAGTTACTACTTGTTTCGTCTTTTATATCTTTTTTGTCTTATTGTCACATCATTTACGTCATTTTTGTCTTGTTATGTACTGGTATGTTGTTTTCATCCTTTACGTTATTTTCATCTTTTAACATCTTGTTACTTTACGTCTCTTAGCTCATTTTCATCTTATTACGTCATATTTGTCTTATGTCTTTTACATCACTTTCATCTTCTCACGTCTTCACATTGTTTTTGTCTTCTTATGTATTTTTACATTGTTTTTCTCTTGTTATGTCTTATTACGTCCTATTCATCTTTACATCTTTTACGTAATTTTCGTTTTGTTACGTCCTGTGTTACATCGTATTCATGTTGTTACGTCTTTGATGCCATTTTCGTCTTACGTTATTTTTGTCTTACATCTTTTACATAATTTTAGTCGGCTGTATCGATATGTTCTTTTCATATTGATGCCTCTTTTGCGTCACTTTCGTCTTGTTACGTCTTTTTACTTTGTTTTTGTTTTGCATTAAAAAAAATAAAAAAGTAAGGAGCAGAAAGTACAGATATTTGTGTTCTAATGTAGGGAGTCAAAGTGAAACGATTCCTGAAAAACTTTCTTAGACACCGTAACAAAGTATTTGTACTTAGTTACTTCCCACCACTGATTTTTACTGTCTGTTTATTCTCAGGATGTTTTTCACATTTGTTCACTGAACCTGTGAATCCAAGATGGCTGCAGCTGCCGTCCTCCACGATGGAGCCGACTGAGAGGGTGAGTGTTTGATCACAGCTTTAATCTACTGTACTCAGAACATCAGGAAAAAAACACAACGTCCGACAAGGAAAAATGGAACGGGAGGGTCATAAACACACATGATGTCACAGCAAAATGGCAGCACACATTTAAATATTAGTGCTACTGCATAGATCATAAATTTCTCTCCACAATGAGCTGAATGGTTTTAAAATGTGTTTTTACAATGTTTTCAAACTTCTCGTCTCGATCTAACTAACATTTAACATCTGCACACTAGATAATGCCAGTGTTCATCACGTTTGAAAGTGTGTAGCATTGGTTAAGTTTTTGCAGATCCTGAATTTGACTCATTTTACTGTCGTGAGAATCTGAATTAAACCTGCGAACTGTTTTTCTCTCAGTCAGTCGGTCTTTCTAAAAACATCTGCAAATTTGGCTAGTTTCAAATGCCAACAGCTAATCTGCTGTGAGCGCTAAAATAAAGTCGAAGAAATAAAATTAAGACATTAAAACTCAGCTGGAGGAAAACATTGATGCTTGGAGTGGTGGTGCACTGCAGCCTCTTGTGGCTGAAACGAGTATTACAACAACAAACACTCGATCCTGAAAAGTAACACAGAAAAATTAGACTGATTAGATACGTCTGCATGGATGATCTTATCACAGATAAATCTTTTAGTCTGTAGCTGGCAACATTATCGATTCAATAATTTAATCAAATTTGAGATTTCATTTCTTGACAAAATTAAATTAAAATGTTCATGATCGAAAATGCATAATTGCTGCTAAAATGAAAACTAAAACTTTCAGCACACTACAACAAGCATCCTAAACTTTAAAACAAAACTGCAATTTAGATTTTGAACTTAAAATTTTAATCAGAAACAGTTTAAAATAATTTCATATATATTCATATTTGCAGACTTCTGTATTTGAGGATTATAAACATGTAAAAAATGACCATTTTTCTGAAAACAGTTGTTTGTTTCTTTACTTTTATTTTTGATGAGAACAGACTTCCATCAGTGACCGGAACAAATCATCACTGCACAAGTCTTCAATGTAAAAATGATGTTTACATGCAGGAGCTGCAACCCAACACATCATCATCATCATCATCATCATCATCAGGTAGATCTCAGGCACAATCAGAGAATATCGTCTGCATATCAGTAATTATTTACAAGTTCATATAAAAAATACACTGTGAGTCTGAGAACAAACAACAGAATACAACTTTTCTTTTTTTAGCCCTTATTAACCTGTGAAACACCACCAGGATCAGTCGCGGCTCGTAGTGGTGCCGTTAGTGGTTCAAAACACTGAGTACACACGTCGGCTCATGGAGGGAGAAAACACATCTAAGGATATATAGAATAATATCAGCTTTATTTTACCAGTGAAAAACTTTATTACACATAAAATATGTCATTTAATCAGGTTATACTTTCTTCAGCCCTTGTTTAGATTCATTAATATCTCAAGTTTGACTTTTATTCACCTCGTTACAAATTAAACCGGATAAAAAAGGCCTCTGATGGTTTAAAAACTGGATTGTCAGATAAAGTTTCTGTCAATAAAAGGCAGAATCTTCTGTATTTCACTGAGAACTTATTGCAGTAAGTTAGCATCAGTTAGCATCTTTCTGTAGCCTGGGAACCAGACGAATCTGTTTCTTCCTTTTTGCTCAGGCAGATGCGTCTGCCCCCGTCCCTCCCTTCCAGACAGATTTCCACCCTTAGACATATTTTACATAGACGCCGTGCTGGCCGCTTCGGCTCGTTGCTGCGTCACGTAAACGTCGGCGCCGTATTGGACAAGTCAAGACTGACCTGTGAACAAATGCATGTAAACACTGGAGCTGCGGTTTTTCTGGATTAAAACCACCAGAATGTTTCAGTGAGAGATGTTAATGATGTACGTGGAGAAAGATTTGCTCCACTTAGAACATGCACTAGTAAAAATCTGGTGGACAGTAAAACGTGACCGAAGTTCTTCACCTTTTGGCTCAAAAACTCACCTGCTGCTCTGAGAACCAACGCCTCATAATCACGTAACAATCGTGGAAGGAAACCCGCAAATACCCGCTAATTTTCTTTGATTTACACTAAATTCTGTTATGATATATTTGGATGGAAACACAGCTGATGTGTGCAGTGTGTGTAAATCAAAAGTTTTTGCGATATATTATTATATAATTTCTTTGGACGACGATACGATATTTGGTGAGATCAGTGAGTTTTTAAAAAAATAGAATTTTGATTCGTTTTGATTCCGGGGCTGCGATCGATCAGATGACATCATCTGTCCATGTCAGCTCACAAAAACAACTAAATTATAATTTAATCATTTTATGACTGAACTCTTTGTAACACAGACACGGAATGAGAATTTCAAAATAAAGGCGCACCTTAAAGATGACGATATAGATCGATATTTTCATTCTGCATCGATCACATTGGATTGTTGAATCCATGTATTGATCTGGATCGAAGTATCATTAGTGTGATTGTCTGTCACTGTGATTCAGATTTGGTTTAATATGAGATTCAGTCTGATTTCCGACGGATCACAGACGCTCACGATGGCTGTCGAGTGAAACATCCTGTCATGTCATGAAATCATTTTAAACTGCAACATACTGATGAATTAAAACT
>JAJHUR010097229.1:0-27820 GCA_027495735.1 Lutjanus campechanus
GTAAAATGCACATTAGAATGCCACCTTTTTTTTGTCTTCCTACACTCTGCTTGTTGATCAGAACTGCCTAATTTCGCCTAAAATCGCCCGGCCCCGACCATTGCTGCGCAGCAGCTATAATTAGCATATGAATTCAAAACGAGTGTTAGTGAGGTGAAGTGTGAAGAATTTCTTTAGTGAATAAATTCCTTCCAAGCATTCCTGAGATATTGAGTTTTTCAAGAATGGGATGGCCATGAGATCACAGTAATATTGGACTTTTGATCACCAGAATCTGATCAGTTCATCTTTGTGTGAACATTTGTGCCGAGTTTGAAGAAATTTATTCAAGGAGTTCTTGAGATATCGTGCTCACAAGAAACAGTCACAATGAGTCACAATGAGCTTTAATCTGTGACCACCAAAAACAATCCAAGCTGTCCTTTGTGCCAAGTTTGGAGAAAATCTAATAAGGCGAGCTCGCATTCACAAGAATGGGATGACCCAACTCATAATGCTTCTGGCCTTATGGTTTGGAGCCATAAAAAAGTTTTTCTTTTTAAAAAACCTGACTCACAAGGGTCCTTCAGCATACAGTTATGAATGTGCACAAAAAATTAGACTGATCGACATTAGCTGCAGACAAGCTACAGGTCCATTGATGACGCACACACGCAAAGGATCGCATGATAAAAACTGAAAGCGCTGGAATGCTGAGGTCTATTATTAACATCCACTATAACTGCTGTGTCTATACAACACAAGTCTCACAGTATTTAAATCAAGTTGACTAATGTCAACCAAATTAGAAGCAGCAATAATGTGTTGCAGTGGCTGTCAGGGTTTGATTAATACCTCCTAAAACAAAGCAATCCTACACACAGCCCTCTGGCAGGCAGAGGAGGCCATAAAGGTTAAAGCTATTAAATATTTCACAAGGGAAAAAAGAAAAAGTTGTCTGAAAAAACAGACAAGGTAATAAATTTGTACAGACAGCTGAATTATTTTCTAATAATTCAAATCATTGGCTGATCCCTCAGAATGACATTACAACCCCAGAGTGAGAAGGAATAATGTATTAAATGAATAATTTGACACTATGGCAAATTTCTCCCTGGCATTCTTTCCAAAAGTCAGACGAGAGGATCGATGAACAAGAACAATTAGCTTAGCTTAGCATAAAGACCGGAAGCGAGGGGAAACAGCAAGCCAACATCAGATCATTTTCAGTTTCCTCAGAGATAATAGCTCAGACCTCAGACCTCAGAGATCATCTCTGTGAAGAAACGATCAACACCATTTTAGAGAGACAAGAGAAGAAAGAAGCATTTTCATTGAAGAGGTAAACTGACATTGGCACAATTGTATATTGACTTTGGGAACAGGCATAAGGTATAATATGCATTGCGTAGTAATAATAGTGTGAATGGCATTATTGCTTCGCACCAACAGGGTTTTGCATCAGAGTGGAGACGGGAGTAACATAAGAAGAAAGCAACAGGAGAGAAAAGCTTAAATTTGTTCATTAATTTCGTCTATAATGGAGACATCATTTCCCGTGAAAAATTGGGCCCCGTGGCAGAAAGATTTGCATAGTGAAAGGGAGGCTCATCCCAGTGTTAACGAGGATGTTGTCATTATTCTATAGTCATTACACTGTGCAATCAACATTTAAATTCATAATGATAGATTAAGGCAAAAAAAAGTTGTGTATTTCCACATCACATCTTGTTTTTCAATCTGTAATAGTAATACAAAAACAACCACCTGCAGTTTTAGAGGGAGATCAAATGTATAGATAAAATATATAATATAGATATATATTATTATATATTATTATATATTATTATTACATCTGTCCAGCACTTCTGTGTTGTGTTTCTCCTGGTTGCCTGACAACCTCACTGTGGCAACAAGACTCCCGAGAAGTCACTGTGACCAGCTGTTTTTTACTAAGTAGTCAATAGTTACAGTACAAAAAATCATAAATGTTCATTTTCACATGTCTGCTTGTACAAAAAGTACAATGTGCTAATTATTGAGCTGCGCAGGTGCTGGTAGACCAAATTTGTAGCTTCAGAGGGAAGCAGGCTAGCTGCTTCCACCTGCCACAAGCTAACCAAATCTAATCATTTTACAGTTCCAGCTCTGTGTAGTACTTAAAGCTATTACGAGGAACTTTCATATTGTGCGGTTTTTGGAGGCCCCAGTAGACAAAAGCGGTCGTGTTTCCACTATAATAACCACAAAATATAACGTGAAAAATAAAGTTTTCTACTTAAAAATCTCCTCCTGCCTCTTTTAACTGGCTGACGTACTACTTACTGTAACTTTGCCAGGGAAAATGTAAAACACAGTTTCATCTGATTTCAGGGACAATCCAGCCCATAATAATTAATAATTATTACATGGCTTTGTTAAATATTTGATTCTGATTGGTCAGTCACAGCATTCTAGAAGCTGTATAACAGGCCGTTGCTATGGAGACCAGACCGTCATTAGGAATGTTCTGATAATAAGCTCAGAAGGAGCAATAAAATCATTTAAATCCATAAAATTATTTAAAAGGTAATATTTTGTGAACATTTTGAGTAAATTTAGACTGTTTTATAATCGGTTAAAATGGCTAGTGTTAGCTTTAATGTACAGACAGGAGAGTGATATTGATTTTCTTATCTTACACTTGAAAAGAAAGCAAATAAGCATATTCGTACAAAAATGTCTAACTATTCCTTTAAACCTTTAACTGACGTATCAAACAAAACATTATAGTAGATGTTATCACAGTGCAGAGTCACACTTGTTGTATTTGTCCCCACAGGCTTGCAGTTGATATTGCTTACTGTACATTACAGAGCCAGACTGAGCTGTGAGTGTTTGCGCTTCATAAGAGTCTGAAAACAGAGGGATTTCTGTGAACGCTCCAATCTCTCACTCCCAGCTGTCCAAAGCTGGCCTCTAAGCCTAATCGGAGAATGCTGATGGACAGCATGGAGGCAGCTCGTGTGTATCTGATTTATACTGCAGCTCTCTCTCCTCCTTCATGTACCCATCATTTCATGCATAATTGGCTCTTTGTGGATTCTTTGTGCATTTAATTTTCTGTGTTTCCTTTGGATGTCTATCTCAATGACTAAAATACATGAAATTTTACTGACACTCTCTATGATGCCCATGCCTATAATGTATTATAATGCATTAAAACATAGTCATAATGCCTTATACTGTGCTGATAGCAATATATAATTATGGTTATAAGGACTCATAAATATTCATAATGATTTAGAACAATAACATAATTTCTTTTTTGTAAGCATCATAGTGTATTACATTGGCCAATCGCCAATTGTTTGGCTGACGATGATTGGTCAGAAAATTTTAATTCATTGTTGCCCAACTCTACACTGCTGTAATATGTAAGAAATACAAGAAGACTGTAAAAACAAAAAGGATCAATTCTGCTCACCACTTCGAGCAGAAGCTCCTGGTTGAGTACAAGGAGAGACAGAAATCCCGGAAAGAGAGCGAAACAGCAATTGTGAGTTCTACATCAAATATATTTTTCAGTGTTTTGTCATATTGTCAAGACTATTATAACAGGAGGATACCCTTAAATATTGTGATATTATTTCAGGGTCATTTCACCCCCCTCTAGTTCAAATACATCAAATATAGTTGGTTGCTACCACCTTACTGAGCAAAAGAAATATCCACCTGTGCTGTACCGCGAGTTCAACACTGCACTTCACTCTTTCTTGCTCTATTTAAGACCAGAATGCATCAGTGCACTGGTTGCACCTTATGTGGCTGCTGAGGGAAAGACGCATAACTAACACATCAAACTGCAAGACAGATTTCACACTCTCACTCACACAAATGCTGCTTTGTTAGTCAGTCTGTCCAAAGACTCTCCATTTCTCAGAGGATGACATGATACAAATTTAATTTAAAAACACTTTGAAAAGGCTGTAAAATAATAAAAAAAAGACACTTTATAAGGCTGAGGTCTTTGATGCACAGAGGCACGTGTCCTCTGGAGCAAGACTGATGTCTTTCATGCACAGAGACAAGTGTCCTCTGGAGCAAATAATCAATTTTTCCTGGCACTCCCTTCCCATATACACTCTCTCTATCTCTCTCTCTCACACACACACAGGTACTTTGTTTCTTCAAGCCTCCAGTGAGCCTTCAGAGCTTCACTACTGACAACAAAACTCAGGCAGCACTTGGTTTCCAACGCTCAGTGGAGAGGGACCTGCTTCTGCTCACCACACACTGTTTGTCTGTGTCTGTGTGTGTGTGTGTGTGTGTGTCCTTCTGTTTTTGCATCCATAGGTGTTTGAGTGTGATGGTAATTGGATGTATGCTAATAAAGCTGTGTGGTTGATCTTTCCCCATGACTGGAGTGAGGAGCAGGCAGCACAGGGAAAGCTTTGAGTTGGTTGACTACACTGCAACAAACACACACACACACACACACACACACACACACACACACACACACACACACGTGCACACACACACACGTGCACACACACACACGCACACGCTGTCGTTTTGCAACTGCTCAACATTTACTTTGGGGACTCTCAGAGTGGAGCAGCAGGTTCAGTACTGGGCCTTTTGGGCGCCGGCCAATCAATATGACACTAGCTTTAGAATAAAATATCCATTAATGAGAAGCACACCACTGAATACAGTTAAAAACAATCACTCAGCTGCAAAGAAAAGCACTGCACCAGGCATATTCAACTAGAGACTGCAGGCCAGATGCGGTCCTTTTGAATTTTTCTTTGGCCTGTAGCATGTAGGTTTGTGAGGCCTGAGACCCTGCGTCCACATACGAGGACAGAACATTTTGGGCTTGCAGCACATCATACTTCATTCTGCTTAACTTCGACCCATTGAACTCATTAATGGATGCTCTATTGTGCCATCTAGTAGGAGACAAATCACAATCCATTAATTAGCGGTAAAACAAGATGGCCATGATCTCTGTGAAAACAGGCTACAGCTGAGACCGAGATAGAAGAAGAACAGGTACAAAACCTAATTACATTTTATGGTTAAAGGTGCTACTAATCCCAAATAGCTGGGAGAAATTAAAAAAATGCATACCAAACAAAAGCTCAGGTCTAGGTATTACAGTATACCAAGGTATTAAGAAATCTGGTATGACTTTAAAAACCATCATTAACAGAAATTTTACTCTTTCTATTAAACTTGAAGGGAGATGCTGTGTTGTAGTGTGCAGCACCCACCAGCAGGGGTCAGTCTGTCAAGTGGTGGAGAAAAAGTGCTGCTCAGCTGAGAAACATGGCATCTGGAGGATGAAGTAACAGGACTAACTAGTAAAAAAAGAAAAATACCTCTGCTTTGGGATTATTTTGGATTTAATCCCGCTGATAAAGGTAAACCAGGAGACCACTGATTGGTCAGAGTAATGTGTTGTAGTGTGGCAGAGAGTGACGGTGAATGCACGTTGAGCGGAGGATGTCACCCCAAAATCAAAAATACATATTTTTCGTCTGGCTTGCAGTGCTTTTTATTCATCTAGATAGTTTTAGTGTGAGTTGTAGAGGTTTGGAGGTATCAGCCATAAAGACTCCAGTATAATGGAACTAGATGGCAGTCAGCTTGTGGTGCTCACAGCACCAAAAAATAAACCTTTAAAAAATTCAAAAGCAATGTCTCTTTCCAGAAATCACGGCCAGGTTGTTCCAAATAATCCACAGACCTTGTTGTGAACAGTTTCATGTAGGAACTACTTTCTTTCTGCAGCACAATCTACCAGAAGTACTTTAGAATCTACCGGAGCTACTAGTTCCTGCATGAAACTGCTCAAAACAAGGTCTGTGAATCATCTCGAGTAACTAGGTCATGATTTTTGGATTCGGACACCGGTTTTGAATTGTTCAAATTTATTTATTTTTTTGGTGCTTTGAGCGCCACAAGCTGAGTACCATCTAGTTCCGTCATACTGGAGAGAAGGCACACATCTCTATGGCTGAAAGCTTCAAAACTCTGCAACTCACACGGAAAAATCCTGATGCATAAATAACATGATATATGGAAGAATTGTGACCCTGGCAGGAAACCAGGAGAGAGCAAGGAAAAACAAGAGTCTCCCAGAAAAAAATCAGGAGGGTTGGTAAGTATGCTGCAGCAGGTCATTAAAACTGCCCAGAACATCATTTGTACCCATCTACCGAGCCTCAGTGATATCGGGGAGAGAAGGTGCCTGCACAGAGTCCAGAGGATACTAACAGCCAACACCCAGCCCAGCCACAGCTTGTTCACTCTGCTGCCATCAGGCTCCAGTAGTATCCACTGTCGTACTGCCAGACTGAAAAGCAGCTTCTTCCCTCAGGCTGTGAAACTGCTAATTCATCCTCACCACTCCTCCATGTAAATTAGTTTGTACTATTTTTTTTTATTTATCTCTTCAGCCAGTTCCAAACACTCAATCAATCAAAGAGGGAACAACATAAAAATCTTGTTATACAACCTTGTTGTAAATGATAAATAAATCACCTTGTATCCTTGTACGAGGACACAGGCTAAATTCACGGCTCGGATGAAGGCAAAAGAAAATTTTGCTTCAATCAGACATTCTAATTAACACTTATTATGAGCATTATGAATGTCATGATATTTCACTTTGTTGAAGAGTTGCCTTGGTGTCAAGTTCTCTTACATCTATTCATTTCTCACAGATCAGTTCTGAATATCAGTTCTTTGCCATGGCAACCAAATATTACTGAACAGAACACTTCTTTGAAGTTTACTGAACCTTGATCATGTGTCAACTTGCAATTAACATAAAAGATTATTTAAAAAAAGAGAGGAAAAAAAAAGTACACACTCTCTCACACACACACTTAATACATCAGCCTTGATGTGAAAGGCCGGCCTTCCCTCCCTCCCTACCTGCCCGCTGAAGGTTAACATGTGACTGAAATGCATCAAGGCATTTTAAATATTTCACCATGTTTGCTGAATCAGAGCAATCGAATTGCAAAGCAATAACCACAATCCTTAAACCAAAGAAAACCTTCAATAACCACCAGTCCTATTCACCACCTTCCCTTTTCTTAAGAAATGTGAGTTGGAGCCAAAAATAGTGTATTAAATAGGTTGAAATCCTATTTAATGTACAATGAAAAAAGGGGATGCTGGACAACTTTTAAAAAAATTCACTTGGTAAAACAAATGAAGTTTTTTCAAATCAAGTTAACAAGTTATATGAACATAATTGCTTTAAGTCAGGCTTCCAAATCAACAGTTGGCATTAATGCAACTTATATTTAATACAACTACAACTCAATTATTTGCTTTACCTAAAAGTAAAACACTGCTCCTTAACAACCTAACCTAACTCCTGCAAGAAAAGTCGCTTTAAAACTGAATGATCAGAAAGAGAATCTTAAAGAGTTCAGCTAATGAGCGACATGTTCAGCCCAGGAGTTTGTCAGCTCACTCAGTTTCTTTTGACTTCACCTTCAGTTGTGTTCATTCACGTGTATTGTGGAGCTTTGCCGAGGGCTGAGAGGAGCAGGTGGAGCTGAGACACAGAGCCAGCAGACAGCTGCTCAGAGCCGGGGAGCTCTGGATGAGAGGGTCGGCGGCAGACTGGAGCTTTCTGGAAGAAGAAACACTGGAGTCGCTCTGATGCTGACTTCGTCATTGGCGGGAGGTGAGCTCAGAGTATATGTTTCAAACTCTTGGGATTAAAAAGTGGATTTATCTACATGTTTGCTTGTGGAACCTGTGTGCAGCAGGGATCACGGAGGAGCAAACCATGCTGTTTACAGTAAGATAATTAGTCTCTCTGTCCATGTTGACTGCTGACCAGAGGAGAAATGTATCTGAAGGTCCTGGACCTCAGTAAACTGTTGCACGCGCACATGATGCGCGTGCTGCTCGTCTGGTAGGAGGAGCTAAGGATCAGAAAACAAAACCTAACTCAGATGAGACTCAAAAATCAACTGTTTCTTGGCTTTCTACCTACTGCAGCTTTAACTAATTCAGGTGGACAATTTTATATCTAATATGTTACATTATTTGATCACAAAATATAATTTTATCTTGCGTTAGGCCTTCTTTCCAGACAAGAGTCACCAAGAGAAAATGTGGGAAAAATCTGGAAAAGACGTGGACAGCATGACGTCAGATACACAATACTAAGAGCTACATAAATGACATGCTTTTAAGAAATAAGAATTGCTGGTTAAAGGAATGGGGTGTAATTTCAAGAAAGGTCTCTGTGTTCCGCTCCACTTCAAATACGTGTAGAGTCTATTTTTGACAGATGCCGTGTCAATCTGCACGGAGAAGATCGAGTGGGAAGTAAGTCAGAAAAATTAAAAGTAGAGAGAATGTGATCAATTTTCAAAATAAAAGACCCTGTGCAGACTTGGGATCATAAAGACAGACAGAAAAAAACACTATTTGACTTATTCATGGTAGAAGCACAAAGAGCATTTAAAGAGGACAAAGTCAACCAAATCTGTGCAAGTACACATAATTACTGTAGATGGGCAAAATGCTCTGCTGCTGAAATGCTGCAGCCATGTGGAGGATGGATCAAAGGCGTGACGTGGACCTGGTACCTAGTGGAATCAACCAGTAAGTTGATCAATGTAAAGTTAAGCCTGTTATCCTGAAAACAAAAGCCCACTACTATAAACATCTACTCCTTCTAAAGGATTATTAATGATTTCTTAGGACTCATAAACAGATTAATTCAGCGAACATTCAGCATTAATTTGAACTCTAATTAACATGAAACAGGCAAACACGAACACAAGCTCCAGAGCAGAATAAGAATTTCAAAGGAGGACACCACAGCTGTATAGTTGTTTTTATTACAGTAAATAATTACAGATTTCTCCTTAGAGAAAATCTACAGTTAAAATCTAACCCTCTCATCAAGAAGTAGAGCAAACATTTAACACCACTTCATCCCGTCTGTACGCTCATGACAAATCAATCCTCAAATTAATTTTATCTGTGATGTCTAAAGGAGGATTATGAAGCATCAATAATTAAGTAGTCTGGTTTCTTGGGGGAATTACTCTTTACAATGATTAACTATATCATAGTGAATCTACAGAAAAACAAGGGAAAACAAGGGCTTATTCCCCAGAGCTGCTCTGCTCCACACATCCCACCCACAATTTGATCAGCTTAACTTCGACGGAGAAAGAAATCTGCAGAAACAAATATTACAAGTTCCTTGAATCTGGGTCATTCTTGCAGAGGAGGAACATCATTAAAATGGAACGGCAGGTATGTGTTTCCTGTAATCATCATGTGTGTGGCAGCATGGCTCCTAACTGCCCCCACCCACCGCTGTCCATCAATTAAGGTGTCAGGTTTCTGTAAAATAATCACTTCTACCCTGATCTCACATGACTTTGTTCACAATGTGTGAAGCTCTATAGAGGCTTAGGAAAGGCAGGAGAAGATAACGGCACCCCGCAGATCTTCACATACATCTCTGATCCTTCCTGACGGAGACAACAATCCAGGCGTAGCTATAAATGTTGACACGGAGCGGCGACAGAGCTGAAAAGTGGACATCTAATATCAAGGCAAAGCACCTGTGAATTTTCAGTTGCCTTTCATGAGTAATATGTGCGAAATAAGCTGCTGAGACAATGACACAATTTGCAAAAATTACACAACATCAGCAACATTCATAGCAACAGGGCATATATATTTAGCCCCTGCTTGTCCTATGACATAGTCATGCCTGACACCCAATCTCGGCACCGAAAGACACGACGGAAATTCAAAAAGAACCTAAAAATAACTGTCTCAAGTGACAAAAGACTGAGCGCCATGACTCAAAGAGGGGTGACCTACATTACTGTCAATAAAACCTTCAGTATCACCAGTGCATCCTAATGACAAATTTGACCGCATCGTTATGAGTCTAAAGATACCGTAAATCCATTTGTAAGTAAAACATGAACAAGCTGAAAGGCATTAGACGAGAGTCACTTTGACCCCAGTGGTGGAGGAAATATTCAGGTCCTTTAGTGAAGTAAAAGTACTAATACAACACTGTAAAAATACTGTTACATGTAAAAGACATGCAATCAAAATGTTATTAAAGCAAAAGAATGTAAGTATATCAAGTAAATGTACTTGTACTTAAAAGTAAAAGAGCTTAATGCAGAAAAATATCCACTGTGTATGTTAGATTCTGTGTAATTATTCCTATATACCCCATTAGTGAAAAGTGTATAGTGTATGTAGTATGTGTGCATGGTTTTATTAATTAATATTTAATAGATTTATTCTGTTTTTTATTTTATTTCTCCTCTATTTATCACTTACTGTCTTTCAACCCATATTTTTGATCCTTGAGCTGCTGTAACGTGCGAATTTCGCCGGTTTGGGATGAGAAATAGTTCGTATCGTATCGTCTCGTATCGTCTCGTATCATATTGTATCGTATCGTTTTCATTTGTAAAAGAAGTGACTTTAAAGATAATCAAAGTAGTTGCCAATTCATTTTCTGCCAATTGACTAATTCATTAATTAATTGATCATTCCAGCCGTGCTTGTATACTGCTGGGTAGTTTAATTTACAATATATGACAAAACTTTTAATTGAACTTATAACTCCTGCTCCTTTATAACATGTAATGTGTTGTCCTTTTATGTTCATTTGATGTTTTTATATGAACTGTACAGTTTTTGAAACTTGAATCTTAAAAACATCATATTTTATAAACTCTTTGTATGTTTTGCAATCTTCTTTATATTTCCCTTTTTTAATGTAGTGGGGTAGAGGTAGAAAGTAGCATGTAAAGAACAAAAAATGTGTACCTTAAATTTGCACTTAAGTACAGTACTCAAAAAGTAAATGTACTTAGTTACACTGCACAACTGCTTTAGCCTCTAAATTAAAGCCATGTTTTTTTAAAAAACATTTTAAAAGCTGCAACAACTATGAAATAAATCGCCAACTATTTTAATAACTGTTAACTGAGTAATTTTTTGAGAAAATGACAGTTGACTGAATATCTTCAGGTTGTGGACAGAACAAGATTATTTGAAGACGTCATCTTGGGTTTTGAGAAACACTGATCAATATTTTCCACCATTCCTTGACATTTTATAGACCAAAAAGGGAGAAAATAATTGACAGATTCATCGACAATGAAAATAATCGTTAGTTGCAGCCCTAAAAATTAAGTCCCACATGAACTACAACACGTCTCTCCTCTCATGTTGTCATGTCTTCGAGATGTCAACACCGTCTTTCTTTGTCAGCGTTGAGCTCTATTTATCTTCCCCTCGTTTTTGCACTCTGTCAACCTTTTCACACTCGTCAGTCAAAAATCTATTTACACACCATTGTTCCATTTCATTCTGGTCATTTCTCTGCCACATGCTGCTGCAAGGCCAAGCAGCTCGACCCCCTGTTTGCTTTGTGTATATATTCAGCTGCACTTCAGCATCAGGGTGAAGCTACTTTGTTAGTCAAGCTCTTACTTAGTATGCTGACCCACACTGAATGAGTCCTGATTTTCTGAGCAGTATGTCTCCAAAAGTTTCTCGACTAAAGCTAGAAGTGGCTTTATGTTGTGCAGTAAAATGGCTACAGAGGAATCTTATCTAAATAAAATCTTTGAGATGATATTTCCACAAATGCTCCTTGTGCTTCCACAAGGTTTTCAGAGGAAAATTTGATGTGATTGAAACATTTTAGCTTTATTGTTAGATTCATACAATAGGGCGGATTTCTCACCTGATATTAAAGGAAAAATCTGTAATATATTTACGATAATAAATCAAAAAACAACCTTGATATGTCATCAGAGATGACAGAAGCTAAGCTGTTGAAATACTCGCTTCTCTGAGAACAACGTTTCTGCCGCAATGTCCTCCTTTGAAATTTCTATTCTGGTCAGTAACTTGTGTTTTTGTTTGTCCGTTTCACATTAATTAGAGCTCAAATGAATACCGAACGTTCGCCAAACGAGAAAGTGTCAGGAGTAGGAGGAGTAGGTCTTTATAACAAATAAATTGAGCAATATGTTAATGGAGTCTGGCAGGCAGTGAGACAGACAGTCACTGAAATCCAACTCCAGAGTGTGTATTTTTTGTAGCAGTGGGGTTTTGTTTCTAAGATGACAGGCTTAAGAACAACTCACTTCAACCATAGAAGCACATCTGAGTACAGGCATGGTATTTAAATTTATTTAGTTTTAACACAATATTAAATAAAATATAAAACAATAATATTAAATGAACTTTCTGTGAAGGTTTATTGTGGCATTAGACTGTAATTCATTAAGGCTGTGTATTGGCATGAATCTGATATATATGTAGGATACGTACTGTATCATGATACATAGGTTATGAGTCAACATATTGTGCATATACTGCAAGCAAAAGGTATATTTTGCTTAGTATAAAAAACACACCACCATATGCATAAAATGGGCAAAAAGTTTTTTTATGCAATCAGAATAGTGACAATAGATAACAACACTGTTTTCTGGCAGTCTGGTGGTTTAAACACAACACAAAATGAATCACTGCCATAATCTTTGCATGTATCATGATATCGTGAAACAGTGTTCCTGAGAATCGATACCACAAAACATAAAATTGCAATACCCAAGTGTTTTGACACCCCTATGTTGCGTACTGGTCAGGAAAATTCCTTATTGGGCCTTTAAAGGACTAGTGTGAAGGATTTAGTAGCATCGAACAGTGAGTTTGTTGCAAACACATCGTCTCACTCTCCTTCCAAGCACGTAGGAGAAGTGATGGAGGCTGTGAAACTTGCACAAAACGCAAACACTTATATCTACAGCCAGTGTTTTGTTTGTCAGTTCTCGACTACTGTAGAAACATTTTGGTGCAACATGGCACCCTCCATGGAAGAGGACCTGCGCCTTCTGCAGACAGAAACAGCTCATTCTAAGGTAACGAAAACACAACCATTCTTATTTTCAGGTGATTATACGCTAATGAAAACATACTTATTAATATAATATTTAATTTCTACCATATTCAGCCAATAAATCCCTGTAAATCTCTCTACACACTGGATCATTAAGAATGAAACAATCAAGTCCTGATTGTCATGTTGTGTTACCCAGCAGTGCTGTAATGTGGTGACAGAAAGATCTGAAGTCATCTCAAGTCAACAGTCTATGATTTTTATCAAAACAGTTGAATTGAATTGTTACATGCATACTGTTTATATTTGTACTACAGTGGTCAGTTGTTCTGAGGTAGATTTTGTCATGGTCTTTGCAGAACAAGTCACATCACATGTGAAACACATAAAAAAACCATTCAAAAACAACCAAATCCTTCAACTCCAACCAGCTGCAAGCTCTAAATGGGGGAGCACAGTATTAAATTATATAGGCCATCATCTGAGACTATGCACACTTCATTAAAATGTGGTAAACTTGAGGTTCATAGGTATCAGGTTTAATTTAATAAATGCATTACATCTGATATACAACACGCTGGCTCACTTTAATTAATAGGGCGGTCATGAGACACTCTAATTTAATGTAGCATTAAACTGTGCTGTACTAGAGAGCAACAGAGACATTGTGGCATAAAGGTGGAGTATCTGTACCCAGTAGACTGTGGAAAATCTTTGGTCCTGCTCTGCAGTGTTCAGGGCAAACTCAAAGATACCCACAAGACAGATTTTTCTCACTACATCAATTACCAGACAGCCCATATTTGGGTGATTTATGTAAAGTGAAATTGTTTGCTAAACACAAGTGCCCAAATGTTTCATGCTTAATTAATCTTTGCTGCAGTGAGAGTGTCTTGCGGTGTAAGCATATTAAATCATAAGTCACATAAGCTTGAACTGAAGCAAAATGTATCACAGTTGCAATGGTTTTTGCTCATGAGAGTCATTTGCAAGAGAGAGAGAGAGAGTCATAACGGATGTTTTATTCATGTTGTTTTAGAAGCACAACATGTTTATTTGATTTGATTCCTTTCGGTCTATTTTTTTCTGGTTCATAGTTGCGGTGTTCAGTAGGACCAGTAATTTGGAGAATAAAATTTCAGGCATAAACATGCAGTTTTTATATTAGAATAATTAAAGCATAATTCATTCTGTTCGGCCTGGAGAACAGTCCACCTTTGTATGAGAACTTCAGAAAGCCAGGCAACAAGATACCCGCCTCAAACAATGGTCTCTTCATGATTTCTGTGTGTACCCATCAGCCATCTTGTGGTGAAATGCAGTTACTACAACATTAGTTTGGTGCACATATTGGAAGGCAATGAAATACAAGGGATTCATTAATTTACTCTGCCAGTTTAATCCTTTTCAGGGCCGTGAGAGGTTGGATTCTTTTCCTGCATATTTTGTACCAAAGGCAAATAGACAACCGCATTGAACAGGAATATCAGGGAGGCAGGAAGTCAATTTCTTCTTGCTGTTGAGTGCTATTCACTGACACAGGAATTCTGATAACCCTAAAGCCTTAACATACACACTGTCAGGATGATGCTGATCACACAACACAACATCGGCCACACACTGAGTTGCAGGTTCAGGCTCACCGGAAAAATGTTTTCTATCACAGAGCAAGAAAGTCTGTGCATATATCAACTGAAATATCTCATGCTTGTTGCTCCGACAATAGAGTCTGAATGCAAATGAGCTACATGCATAAAGCCTGCCAGCATGCTAAAACAATAATTCACTGCTTCTAAGCCCCACACGGTGTAATGTTCATCCAGTACTTCTGCTATCATCATTTATGTAAAAGAAATAACGGATGCGTACTGTGAGATGAGCTAGGACGTCTGAAAAATGTAAATCCAGGAGGCTAATACGCTACATGGCCCATTTGACATACATTCTGGTTTCTTTCAAACTAAATGAAGATTTACTCTTTTGCACACACCCATTTGTTACAGTTGTCATGGATACCCTGTCATTCAAATTCATCAGTGGCTCACAGCGCCGGAATATGACATGATTGGCTCACGCTTACTGCTAATCATGCATTTCTGCCAGATTGTCTTCCTCTATTAAAATCATTCATGTCGGACTGATTGTGCCCATTGTGCTCCTCACAGTGTAAAATTAGTGAGAACAATAGCACCCAATCAGAAGTTACTACTTCTCATACTTTACGAAATCATGCTAGCAGAAGCACATTCATCAAACTCATGCTTTGGCAAAGAGTGGATTCTGCACCAGTGCTGACTTAACAGACTCCAACTCCCCGAACATTAATCATTAAACTCTGTTACAACTGGAAACTTTGCAGAATAAAGTCTGGTCACGCCCATAAGCTGTTGAGTATATTTTTCTTACTTTAGTGGTGGATTTAGACAAAATCATTACGGGTTAAGGATACAAGGGGATTTATTTAACAAAGCTGTGAGGTTAAAGCGATATTGATTGATTTGTTGGCCACTTGGGGGCAGTGAAAAAAGCTGTAAACACATCATTGACTTATTATTATCTTGTAAAGTTGATATGGCAAACATGTTAGCAAACCACTGTCTCTTTATACATCCAGCAGACATGGAAGAATCATCAGCCTTCATTTGCAGTCTTGTTAATGGCCAATATTCACTCTTCTTTTAGCTCTGTTTTGGTCTCCACCAATGACATTAATAAAAATGAAAGCCCTGGTGGCTGGAAGCCAACTCAATCGCGAAGAGAGTTCAACTGTCAGTCATGGCATGAATCACCATTGACCACCTGATCAGAAAAAATGAACACTCGGACAAACATCAGTGTTATTTGGGCCACTTCCTCTCCATTAACACTGCATATAGTAATTATTTATGTATGTATTTTGTGTACTTTGGGCAAACTATTTGCGCTGTATTTCTTGTTATATTTTTTAGAGTCCAAGTCAAATTTCCCCAATGGGGTCAATAAAGTATCTATCTATATCTATCTATTTAACATTACCGCAGGCAGCCACCAGGGGGCGATCAAGACGTTTTGGTGTCACTCCTGGGGAGCTTTGATGTCGTCCTTTTCTTTAAACAGTCAACGGTCTCCATCAACACCTTTGAACAATATTTAGTTCTTTGGCTATTAAATGCTCCACTATGTCCATCAGCTAGATGCTAATTGCAGTTTGATGCCCGGCAGGCAGTGTCCCAAGGGTTGATCAAAGCTTTTTTTTTTTTTTTTTTAGGTACATATAATAAACAAAATAGGATAAAAAATATAAAATAAGATGGGAAATAGTTCTGTGCAGCAAGCAGCAACAAGAAAGGGATGATAGTAGTTACTATGGTAACTAGAATTACTGCCTTGCAGTTGTATGCCTCCAAGTAGCAGTCAAGCTGCAGTTTACATCCACGTCTGTCCAGATTCATATAATGTATGTAGTAAAGACTTTGAAGGAATTTAGTTTAGAAGTTATCACTATGGTGACATGTAACTTTGAAGGAATTTCAAAAAGGTAGTATTTCAGCTTCAGGGTCAACTTTATTTGTCCCCAGTTTTGCACAATAAAGTGCGACATACGAAACACACATGGATAACGACTAACAACAACTAAAACAATTATAACATATATTTATTTTAAATAATAAATAATAGGATATCAGCTGACATCTATGATTCCAGTGAATAATTTTCAGTGAGACCTCTTGGATATAAATTATCATCACTTCATCATTATATCCTATTAGACATTATGTTATAATTAGCTTGTGAATTCTTGAGCTATGGCCAAAAACAGGTTTTCAGAGGTCACACTGACCTTGACCTTTGACCTCCAAATTCTAATCGGTTCATCCTTCAGTCCAGGTGGACATTTGAAGACGTTCTGTCAAAGTGTTCTTGAGTTATCACATTCACAAGAATGGGACGGACGACAACCCCGAAACCACAGCTGTAAACACTTGACTTCTGGTAAACAGTGTCCATCATCTTTGACTGTGTTTGAGCACCAAGCATCACAAATGTAAACACAGAGTCCGCCTCATCACTACACCGCTTCAACCATCCCTCTTCAGGTTACCCATAGCCCTTTGATCAATTGTTAATACAAACATAATAGCATAATGGTGCTTTAAAAGCAGAATTCACCATTTATTGTATAGCACATGCTTGTGCCGCCTGTTTGGAGGACATTCAGAGGCAAACTGCACATCTGATCGAGCAAGTCATCTATCAGTATCCATGGTGATAGATGTTTTCCACTAATGGTGGAGAGGAGAGTGAGTCCCACAGTATACCTGTTTATTTATACTCTGCCATTAATGTGGAGAGGCCTCCACAGCTGTGAGTGCAACTTCACACAGAGTGACTCTCTGCAGTGAAGTGCTTCAAGGATTGATCCGTTTGCAAAAGAGCAAAAACATGGGAGGTAACTGGTCATGAGGAAATGACAACTTCCAGTAACACACCAACACTTTTCAGAGGATAACATGCTGCTCTGTATTCACCCTACCTGACTTCATTAAGCTTATTATTACTAGGCAGCTAGGGATGTGGATTAAAAAAGCAGCAGACCCAGAGACGATCAACAAATGCAGTTGGCATCTTTCGAACGTGCAGTCAGATCAGCTGGACGCACCGCAGCTGACCACCGCAGGAGGAGAGGAGATGAGTGAAGTTAAGGGCCATGCTACAGCTGGGACTTAAAGGAGAAATCTGCAATATATTTACTGTAATAAGGCTGCTCCTGGATCTCTGCCCATACAGATGATGCTTCAAGCTCAAACACAATCAAAGTTGATGGACAGTGTTTCCCAGATGTCAAACATTTTATGTGTGTTGTTGTTTTTATCATCTTGTTTACTCAACATGCAGTTTGCATTCATGGCGCAAATTTAAAAAAAAAAGCACTACAGTGGCCCTTCCCAAACTTAAGAATGCCACGGCTCAGTTGCAAAACTGAAAATCTTCAGCTGCCCACCCAAACCTTTAATCACAACTCTGACCAAACACATGAGATTAATCGTACCACTGACAGGATGTAGGATTTGTGACAGGTCAACCAATACAGTGTAACACCTGTTAAACTACGTCGGATAAATGACAAATAACATGGAATATAAATGGTATGTATGGTAATTTCAAATTTGAAAATGGGCCTCTCAAGGCCCACTTACAGGGTCTTCACAGCTCACAAGAATCATCACACTACTGAATCATTTCCTGAGTGTATACGTGTATATATGCAAATAACTGCACATGTGGTTTTATATTGTTCTATATTTTATTGTATTCGATTCTGAATTTGTTTAATTTTCTGTGTATCTTCTGTATTTTGTGTGTAGCGTGGAGGAACTACAGTTCTTTCGTTGTACAACCTTGTGTTGCACAATGATAATAACTGAATTTGATTCCCTGATTCACGCTGATTGAAGAAGCATATTGTTGCCTTTTTGCTTCACACGTCTTCCCATCTGTCACTGAAATACCAGTTGGATGGCATATTTGGAAACAATCACAGATGCATTTATCTGACACTGTCACTGTGTAGGACTGCAAACTGAAACAAAGCACGGTCTGTCAAGGTTAACCACTTCTCAGGCCAACATACCTTACGCTTGGTAATGCCTTAGCAACAAACCCACCAACATTTATTATTATTATTGTTCAGAATATGACAACATGGGATACGGCTGTGCATTCAGATTACGTCCTTCGATTGGGTTTTTTGTTACTGCAGTTTGCGACACACATTCTCTTGCTTGTTTACTGTCAGCTCTGTGCATTGTAAACAAACCAGTTTGCAAGATGCATGCAAAAGCCCACTTTTCTGGTAAGAAGGAAAAACACACCTAATTTAAACAGTACCTTTAATGAAATATTTAGATTTTAACAGGGTTTTGGATTTGGGCAAATATCACAACGGCAACCTTTTCGAGAAGGTAGCTGAACAAATTAAAAAGGGAGGCTGTCTTCACACAGTCGAACGAGTCTGGCAACAGTGAAAAACTTTGAAAACAATAGTTCTTTGCTGTAAAGAAGCAAAATGGCTCAAGCAGCTGCAGCCATTTCACTTTTCCATGATCAGAGTTGAGTTTACTTTATTAGGATGAGCTGCAACAAATGTTGCCGTGCAGTGCTGGTTTTCAAATAAGTTACGAAAATGTCCTATTTCCCTTAATGTTTCAAAACATATTTCAAAGTCACACAGTTCTTAATCCCACATTCATTTTTAAATTAATTTATTCATTATTCATACATTACACTATAAACCCAACAACCTCAACATCCATATGACATTAATATTATTCCTAATAACAACATTATCGACACCATAACCACCACCATCATCACCATACCACCAGTACACACGGCTGCATGTGAATGTATGAATTAGTAGAACATACGTTTTCATTACCCATGTAAACTGAGCCTAGTAGGAGTATTATTTTCTTTTCAGAGTAAAGGCAAAACCGTAATATTTTGTGCATGTAAGCATAACCACCGTCACTATTCATCTGACACAATCATCGCTGATAAGGTGCATGGTATTGGTTGTGTTTTACTATATAAAGCTTTGGCTGCAGACCTGACACCTTAATCAGCCCTGCTGCATTCCCAAACACACATAGTCACACACAAACACAATCACACAACCAGAAATAGACAATGGTACTTACATTTGGCGAAACCAAGTTGATAATCTTCTCTCCAGACCCTTCCAGTACAGTGTCTTTAATCCAGATGTGTTTAAAGTCCTTCTTTAGATTAAATTAATTCATCAATAAGCAGGCCAGCGGGAGGAGGGACAGGAGAGTGGCTGCTACTCACCCCCGGTCCATCTCTTGATTGAATTTCCACTGTGGTGCAATTGTATCACCAGGTACTCTGACTACAGGAGGGAGAGGACACAGGTCACTGCACTCGACGGGGTTCCACTTTCTTTCCAGCCTGAGGGGCCTCCATCAGCGGCTCTATAAAGGCAGAGAATTGACAGGTTGAGCACAAAAGCTCTCTTGACTTCCAAAAAGACAGACACACTTAGTGACTTTGGCACTATGTGTGTCAGAGGCCTTTCACATATATGTAAATACCCCCAACGAATTCATACATCACAAATAAGACAATATTTAAAAAAAATATTTCCCTGCACTGACACAGGAGCTTTTTCTTAAAATGCACCAAAGTGGTTCTTGTGGCTGCTGCAGGGGAAAATAAGGAAAGATATTCATGCTAGATGTGTCCACTGTGAAGTGTTGAATGAAGGACATCGGATATCCTCAGTTAACCTGAGAGGAATGCATAATTCAGAAAGGCCAGAAAGGAGTATCACGTGTAGCCTGGTCCTTCATGCATTCACAGCCATCAGGTTACACTGATAGGAGACAACTGACAGTGAACAACTTTCCTTCACAGTGAACCTGAACTTTTTAATAACATAACAAGAGGGACTGACACAATTTGGCTGAAACGTATAAACAAATTTTTCATTATTGTTTTATTTATTTTTTTCATGTGCTAGGTGCTAATGTAACAGGCTACATGGGAGCACCAAATTCTCATTAGCACTAATGAGGATCCACAACAGAGTCACTCTGAAATTAAATAGCACGTGGGAATATAAAAGCATTAAAATATATCTTGATCTTAAAATGAAGGCACTTAATGTCACAACAGTTGGTACACTGTCAAATCTCAGAAATAATTGTGCAGTTTTGGTGTAGCTCTGAGATAGCTTTTTAAGTACGCGGTCCCTCTGAGCTCGGTTTCTAGGCCCCCTCTTCAATTATTTATGATAATTAGAAAAATTCTTTAATTTGACATGAGAAGTTAGAAGACAGAAAGAAGAAACATGTAATCTTATGCACTGATTCAACATTAAGCATTCAGCACAGTAATGCTCCCAAAAATAACTGAATAGTGTGCGCATTGACTAGACTTGTGCCTTAAAGGGACAGTTCACCCCAAAATCAAAAATCCATATTTTTCCTCTTACCCGTAGTGCTATTTATCAAACCAGATAGTTTTGGTGTATGTTGTTGAGTTTTGCAGAAATCAGCCATACCGATGTCTTCCTTCTCTCAATTATAATGGTACTAGATGGCACTTGGCTTGTGATGCTCAAAGCACCAAACAAAAAATACATTTGTAAAACTCAACAGCAATGTTTCTTTCCAGAAATAATGACCCATTTACTCAAAATAATCCACAGAGCTCATGAGCAGCTTCATTTTTATTAGAATGAAAACTGAAAGATTCTACTGCAGAAAGGAAATAGTACCCACATGAAACTGTTCACAACAAGGTCTGTGGATTATTGTGAATAATCAGGTCGTGATTATGTATTTTTTTGGTGCTTTTTAGCACCAGTGCCATTCAGTGCCGTTTAGTCCTGCCATGGGTCGGGTACCTGCCGGGTGACCAGCAAAAATGTTGTGTAACTGGTAAAATATATATAAATTCAGGTGTGCAGGCACAGGTAAAAATGAACTAACTAAGGCAGCAGGTGAGAACAATAATATAAAACATACAATATATTTATTTTCCCAGTGAAATAAGAAATGAAAACGAGTAGTGCAGTAGTAGTAGTAGTGCGCTATCTTTCACAACTACTCACAACCTTCAAGAAGTTGGAATTTTCTACCAGAACACCCCCTGAAGTCAGATTTCTGACTTGGAAAGTTGGACAAACCTCATAAACCCTGATCTCAACCCCGATCTGGCTGCCTTGTGCATCAGCAGTAGTCAAAGCTGCAGTATATACTGTTTATTTGCACTTCTGTCTTCATTTGTTTCATTAAATCAGTCGCACACACTGTAGTTCTATTTGTGAACAGTGTTCGTATGTGCAAAATACTGCAAAATGCATTATTAACAATAGATAACCTGGCTAATGCAAACCTCAACCTCAACCTTACTTTCTTATTTTGACTTTCCAACTTGTTTTCTAGAAGACTATCAACCTGGGTGTGACTTAAGAGGTTAATGGAACACGGCACATCTATTTAATCACGGGTGTGGGTCGGGTCACGGGGCGTATATATTCACGTTTCAGGGCAGGTGCAGATTTAACTTGGAGATAATTGCGGGTCACAGGTTGGTTCTCAGCTTTGCAGGTTGGATTTTTGTAAAACTGTACCTGTGCAGGACTCTGCAATAACACCAGAAGATGGATGACTAGCACTGCAGGTAAGAAGAAAATATGTGTAAACACCTCACTAATTCCTTTGTTGTACTGGATGAATTATTCATAGTTGTCTTCCATTTAAATACCATTTGCTTTGTGTACCATTTTTTTTAGAATAACCCTGATGAATCTTGAAGGTTGAAACAACAAATTGCCTTCCATAATTTTTATTTTAATCCTTCAACTGCTGCCTTTTTCTTTTTAACAATGCTTCCGCTCTACTACTCCTTACATGGAGGTGAGGTTGAGCTAAAAAAAACAAAACACCTTGTTAAATACTTAATATACTCCTTGAAATTAGTAATGTAAACAGCTTGTCTCAGTTTCAACACAATGAGCAGATATTTGCATGGCTAACAGAGCATTATTTCTGTTTACCTTGTCTTTGTTTATTCACACACAGAGCTGTGGCTGGTCTGAAATGATCTGAGGTGTAACTGCATAAATGTTTTTCAGAACGAGCTCTTTAGCATCACCTACTGCTCTTTATGAGAAGCTCAGGCACTGTCCTGACACCAGTCTAACAACACTGAACCACATATTCTGATATTTGTAGAAATGTGATATCCAACTGGATGCAATAACAGCAGTTACACTCATATAACACTCATTCTTGACAACTGGGACAAAACTGTATTTTGAAGGGGTTTTGATTTTTACTCCTCAATTTTGCTGGAAAAATATCTTTTATATGGTCAAACTCTTGGCTATTAAACCTTGTAATGGGCCAACGTCCTAGTTGTCACAGTGTGTCAAACTAAAACAAGATGGTGGATCTAAAAATGCAGACGGGCAAAGCAGAAACAGTTCAAATGTCTTTAATAAAGAAAAAACAAAAAGCTTACATAAAGGCGGGCAGGTCAAACTATAGAGTCCAAAAAACAAATCCAAACAGGGCAAAATGAGGAACGCAAAGTCCTTGAAAAACAAAACCAAGGTCCAACAAATGAAAGTGAGATCAGGAGGGATGACACATAAAGGGAACAACAAACTAACACTGAAACAAAGAAACACAAGATCTAAATAGGCAAAGGAGCTAATCAGACACAGCTGAAAACAAGTGCTCATCAGAAAGAGAAGGAGGGAAAAGGACAAAGACAGGAAGTGAAGTCAAGACACATGAGGGAGGACCAGAACCACAAAATAAAACAGGAATTAACAAACAAAAACCCCAAACCAAATAAAAAAATAAATAAAATAAATAGATAAATTAAAAAAATGAATGATGGCTGTATTCCATTTAGCTGCTTCAGTGTCAGGTTCTTGTTATTGTGCATGATGACTCTCAGTTACACTGTCAAGGCCGACTGTGACACTTGATTAGTAGAAGAGTTTAACTGGAATTAGAATCAGTTAATGCTAATAGTAACCTCAGATAAAAAAGGTCTGTGATGCATTCATTGGAAATGATATCATACACTATCTATACTCTCTTTGGCTAAATAAAGGTTTGAAAAATCAAACAGGAACTATAATTCTTTTATAAAAAAAAAAATCAAACAGCAACATTTAATTTCCCATCATGTCCAGTAATTGACAAGCACACAAAAATAAATCATGCTGAACATGAGGAGCGAACATAATTCCCTCTCCTCTCCTAATCCCAGCAGACTCAGAACCACCCACACTTCTGGCTCAGTTTGGAAATGAACATGACAAGAGATCTCTGAATTAGCCCGGGCCTGCAGAACATCTGTAGTTCAACACTGTGGCCACAAGATGGCGGTGTGCTTCACTGATTTATTTTACCTTGGACCCTGAGAGGTTGAGGACTTGATGTTGAGTGTTTTATTTCCACTAAACGGACATAAACTAAACTAAACAGCTTTCCTGTTGCATTCTGCTCTGCCGCAGCAGAGGCGCTTCACATGCAGCTGATCTAACATATAATCCAGGAGGGACTAATTAAATCTGATACAGTAGGCTTATGGGTGTTTGCCAAAGCAGCTGTTTCTTTTTATAAGCCTCTCGACTTCATCACTTTCATTACTATGTGTGGCTTGTTTCAAAACCATAACTATTAAAGAGACCACAGTAACACAATACATTAAAAAGGATGTTACACAAATGTTACAGAACTGCTACAAACTGTCTAAAATAACTTATCGCTCACTGGAGACAAAAATATGACAAAACAGGAAAAAAACAAACCTATGTTGAGGTCAAAATTAACTGGATTTTCTGTCTCAGACTTGGTTGCACCTGCAAGGATTCATTTTTAAACACAATTAAATCATGGTTTAACTTAGTAACATCATTAATGCGTGGTGAATTGCTAGTTAATTAAACTTACATTATTTTACTGTTAACAAACATTCAAATAATGTTTTGATATGCTTTATAAAGTATTAAGCAATTGTGAAGTTTTATAAGGATCAGTAGCAACTTTTTAATGGCTATTCAAATAATAATAACTTTAATAACAATGTTAACTTATTATTACTATTAAATAGCACCTTTTCAAAACAGAGTTTACAAAGTGTTTTGACAGATAAAGCAAAAAGAGCAAGATACCCAGGAGGCAATGTGACAACACAAAGCCAAAACAATGAGGCCAAATAGAAGACAGAATCAAAAATTGAAGTAGACCCTAAAACACTGAGTAAGACAGAACAGGAAGACAAGCAAACATGTAACTAAGGATAAAAAAATAAAAATAAAAACATGACAATGAGAATAAATAAAATAAAGGGCTAAGAATGCAGGGACGACATCACATGATGCCATCTAGTCAATATAAACAGAGATGGAACAGATGAGATGACATCATGTAATGTCATAAACACAAATCATGTTTATAGGTGCACTACATAATAATTATCAACCATTTTATAAACATCAGTTGCAACTTTACAATAACCATCCCGATGATGTTTATAGACAAGACGTTCTCACTCTCAGCTCATCTAATATGGCAGTTTGAAGCAATGAAACAGCTAGCAAACAAGTTTTGTGTTAACCTCTAGTTAGCTGGCAGCAATGTGGTGTTTTTGTTAACTTTTAGCTGCCTAGCAAACAATGTAGTATTCTCATTAACCTTTTAGTTTGCCAGCAAACTACCATTTTGTTAACAATTTAGCTAACTAGCACACAATGTAACCTTTTGTTAACTTTTTAGCTAGCAAGCCCGCAAAGTAACATTTTCACTAACTTCTTAGTTGGCCTTTCAGTTAGCTAGCAAACAGTGTAAGATTTTAACCTTTTAGCTGGCTAGCCTGCAGTATAACATTTTCATTATCCTTTTAGTTAGCTAGCAAACAATGTAACATTTTAACTATTTACACAACTAGCACACAATTATAGATTTTGTTAACTTTTTAGTTAGCTAGCAAAGAATGTAGCTAACGTTTTTTATTAACTTTTCAGCTAGCTAGGAAACAATGTCATGTTTATTTAACTATTTGGTGAGCTAGGAAACAATAATGTTTAGTTAACTTTTGGCAAGGTAGCAAACAATGTTTTGTCAAGGAATACAGAGCTGCTGAAAGTCAACAACCCCCCACAACCTCTTTATACTTACAAGATCCCGACGGTACTCCGGTCATCGAAGAGCTGCGCGCGCATTTCGGCAACAGAAGTAGCGGTCTCCTCCAGTCATCCGGACGAGTTGTCAAGCTGCAAAGGTGGAATTAAACATTTTACCAGCACCAAAATCACCAAAACATTTGTTTATTGAGTATATGATACTTCAGAATTGATATTCCAGTGGTCGATGTAAGTTGCTTAAACTTCCGAAAAATTGTGACTGTTTCAGAGCAGTTGGTGGCGTCTATGGCTGCAAGTTATTAAAAGTGTTGATTAGACTGAAAACACGATTAAAACTTCTCGTGTTTGCAGCGGCCCATTGACAAATTGTGGTCCGCCGTACTTCCGTTGCCAAGATGCGCGCGCAGCTTTCTCATTGTTTACAAACTGTAAAAGTGTCTATTGATTTATTCATTTATTTATTGATTTGGTCGAGAAAGCACCTCCATATCAATTAACCTCTCTCATTAAACTTGGATTTACTACGTGAAGATTGTTTTTTAATTAGACAGCTTAATTTTAAACAGTTTCTAAACTCTGCAGCCCAATAAGATCAAACAACAAATCCAGTCTGACACCCTGTCACAGCATGACTATGAACAAACATGCACTTAGATCATTTTAAATTAACTGCTGCCTGTTAAACACTACAAATCCCCATAAATATGTTTTAAAGTCATAATTAAGCCCGCCTCCTCTGGCAGCAGCAGTCGGCGCACATGACCACACCGTGGGATTTGAAGGCTACAGTGGGCAGGCAGGCAGGCAGCAGCGCTCTGCGGCTGATTCCTGCTTTATAAAACCACGATTGGACAGAGTAAGTCACGTTGTCCGTGGAGCTGTCAGTCTGATGCTGCACCATTGTTCCCTCAGCAGCCGGAAGGAGAGCTGGTTAAAGCGCTGTTATATGCGACAAATTGTGCCGGTTAGTCCGACACTGTTCGGGAATCCGGCAGCGCTTTGTGACGGGAGGTGGAGGGTTTGTGCAGAGGAAGAACCGTGACATGGTTCAGGCACAAATATAAAGACAAGTCCATTGAAAGAAGGGCGTCATTGACTGGCTGGATGATAGTAACGAAATGAATGGTGAGTATGACCAGTCTTAATGTGAAAGGCCTGTTGTTTTAACACATGCACATTGATTTAATGGAAAAATACAGGCCTGTTATATCTTTATTTCTCACGTTCTCCTCTTTGTTGCATAAATGTAATTGTATATTTTATATATTGTTTGCCTGTTGTTTTGTTACCTCAGTGTGTTGGGACACATCCCTGAATGGTCCATGTGTCAAACTCTTTCTGGACATCACATCTCAGCTGTCTCTCTGCTCGGGACATCTGCTTAAACTACATGGTCAGGGTTCAGAGGCTTACTTTAAAATGTATTCCAATACAGTTACTGATTACCTGTTAAAAAAATGTAATCAGTAACCTAATCCAAGTATTACAATCTTAAAGTAATGTAACTTGATTACTTTCCATTACTTTTGAATTACAATACCAAATATGGTGAAATTGTTTAATCTAATATAATGTTTTATATTTATTGTTTGGTTTATTAACTGTCCAGTCCTTCTTATGTCATATACAAATGTACATGTAGATCAATAGTAGTAGCTAACATTAGCAGTTGTTCTATTTAACTGGCCTGCAACAATTAATCAATTATTAATCAATTATTAAATGAACTGATTAGTCAGTTTAAGTCAGTTTCTTTGATTCCCTCTTCTTAAATGTGAATTTTTTTCTTCTATGACAATAAACTGAATATCTTTGAGTTGTGGGCAAAAAACATTTGAGGACATTCACCATTTTTTTTTACATTTTATAGACCAAACAATTAATCGATTAATAAAGAAAATAATCTACTGATTAACCTAAATGATAATGAAAATAATTATTAGTTGCAGCCCTGTATGTAACTAATGTTAGCAGTTGGTCTGTATAGCTAATGTTGGAGGTTGTATTGTGCAGCTAATGTTAGCGGTTTTCTGTGTAGCTAACATTAGCAGTTAGGCTGTGTAGGCAACATAGGGAGTTGGTCTGTGTAGCTAATGTTAGCAGTTGGTCTGTGTAGCTAATGTTAGCAGTTGTTTTGTGTCTAATGTTAGTGGTTGGCCTGTGTAGCTAGCTTTCGTGGTTGTTCCAACGTTAGCAGTTCATGTAGCTAACATAAGCAGTAACTAACATCAGAGGTT
>JAJHUR010097230.1:0-19350 GCA_027495735.1 Lutjanus campechanus
AAAAAAAAAAAAAAAAGAATAAGGAGTGTCAGAGAGAAAATGAAACTCGTATTTTTACTGCGCTGCAGATTTTGTCGATTTTTTTTTCAAGAAAATAAAACTTCACAGATTCAGAACTGCCGCAGCAGCATCATCTGCTCTCCTTCAGACTTTGTCACAAGCACACAGACATTATCATCATGATGAAAAGCAGCCACACATGACAGTACACACACACACACACACACACACACACACACACACACAGCGCGAGGTGTGGAAGTGATCAACGTTGTGCCAGAGCTGTTCTTTTGAGAGAGCCAAAGCTCCTTGAGACATTGAACTAGAAGCAACTGTGGTAAACAACAGAGGCATTGTCCTGCTCTGAGGGGGTGTTGTTTATTTCATAACCCAACCAACCAGTCCCCCCCCCCCACCCTGTCTCCCATCCTCCCTCCTCTGATCCCCTTTAGTCACACTCTAACTCTGATTGCAGATCTGAGTTGTTCACTACAAACTTCTACACATAAAAAAAAAAGATTTAATAACAGATTTGTGTACAGATTTATTACATTTGTTGTGTTTAAACTCATATAATTTCAACCGAAGAATGATGTCAGCCTTTCGCTATTTGTTGTTGCTGAGTGTGTTGTGGTCATATTTAGTTTTAGAAGTGTTTCCAATCAATGTTGAAACCGCCCACAAGCTGTTGCGGCGTTGAGTGAGGTCGGAGGTCAAAGTCATACAAGCCAGCCTCGAGACCTCAAAAACAGGGAGGTTTCGAAACCAAAAATATTGAGTTTCAGAGACTTTGTTTCCTGCATTTTGGTGACTCTTAAAAAATTAAAATAGCAAAATAATAAGTACACTACAACAGCATTTTTTTTTTTTTTTTAAATACTTTTGATTTTACTTTTTATTGAACTTTCCCTAAGAAACCAGATTCTTCTGTCCATAGAGTCTGGTTTGGTGGAGCCGTATTGTTCTCCATGTGGAAACAGTCAACCTTTAGAGTCACAGGATTTATACACACTGTGCAGAGCCAGAAACAGATAGTGATAAGGAAAAATGGTGCGACAAAACTTTCTTGAATATCTTTTGGGGTATATTCATGCCTTTATTTAGACAGGACAGCTGGAGATATGACAGGAAAAGGGGATGACAGGCAGCAAAGGGACACAGGCGGGAGTTGAACCCAAGGCCACTGCTGAGGACCTGTGGCCTCAGTACACAGGGCGAATGCTCTACCAACTGAGCTGCCTGTCCATTGATGCATGAAAATGTGACAGAAATCGAGAGAAATACAGGAGAATTGTGATCCTGGGAGAAAATAGGGGCAGGGCCATAAAACTTGTGATACTCCTAGGAAAATCGGGAGGGTTGGCAAGTATGGTCAAAGTACACAAGCCACACACAAGCTGAGATTCTTGTGTTTTGATCAATGGCAACTATTTTGAGATACAATCAACAGCAGCAGGATCAATCAACACTACAAACACACACACAAATTAGAAAATTTGGGAGACTCACATTTGAAGACTGAACAGTAACCCACCTTCAAAAATATTCTGACAAAAACACTCCTGTGACACTAGCATAAGTCCAGTCAATCCAGTCCAGTAACATGTTCAGTCATGATTTCCACTGATAAATACCCACAGATTGCATGAACCAGCTGGCAAGACAGGTATTCTTTTTTTTTGTTAATCAAGTTCAATTTAAATTAATGACGACTAGTGTTTTAGCAAAACACGTGACACAAAGAGCACACCGAACTGACCAAACCTGGCCCATTCTGCGAACCACGAGCAGTGTAGCCTGTCACCACAGGAGTAGACTACAGATACACAGACCGAAGTCTGCCAAATGACCCACTGACCCTGTTCTACTTTTGAACTTCCCTGATTATTGATTCACTGCACACCTGAGCACACCTGCTGCTGGATACAATTAAACCAGCAAGTACAATCAGAACCACAAACAAGCAAATAAACAATTACAAAACTGAGCCAACTCACCACTGAAGAACGTCAAGTTGTAATCCTCCGCTTAGATCCGTCTGTGCCTGGAGTTACCATACAGACAGAAGCGACATCTTGATCTCAAGATGGCTGCTACATTCTCGCCTTTTGATTGACATCTCACTTAAGCTATTAGGAGCTTCCATGTCCAGTTCACAGCCTACAATAACCAATGAGAGTCTGCGTTGAAAAGAAGTGCCCGCCTCTCTTCTCCCCTGCAAAGACAGAGCCAAATGGAACAGATGCAGATGTTTGGGACCTCGTTTGCTGTGAGTTGCTTCTTTAAATGAACTGCTTTTCCACCAGCACTTGATCTGACACCTTTATATGCACAAAGTATCAGTTCAACAGTGGGAAAAATCACTATAATGTGTTTATGCTTCAGTTACTCTGAAGCAGGGGGGTTTTGCGGGTCTCCAAATGACTTTAGTCGATGATGAGGTCAGGCTAAATGCTGTGGTCCCATTGTGTTTTCCATTTTATAAGTCATAGACCATCTGTAGGCATATTTTTTGCCAAAAAAAATATTTAGGCAGGAATAAAAACCGTCTTCTTCAGTTTGTTCAAACTTCTAATGCCAGTAGCACTTTCAAAAGAGATCAAAACCATGCATGTACTCCAAATGGCTCAAGAACAGCTCTCGATTTAGTTTGGGTTTGTCGTGGATCTGCATTTTGGGCTAATTTTACAGCAGTGGAAAGAGGTAGCCCATACAAGTTGACTTTACTTTAAAAATTCAGGTCAACACATTGCCTTAAAGGAGAAATCTGTAATATATTTACTCTAATAAATCACAAAGTGACCACAATATGTCATCAGAGATCAAGAGCACACATTAAATTGAAATACTTGCTTCTCTGACAACATCACTACAGCTGCCGTGTTTCTATTCCAGGCCCGAATAACTGTTTTAGTTTACCCTTACCCTTACCGTCAAAATTAATGCCGTATGTTTGCTGAATGAGTTAGTGTCTGTTTATGACTTGTTGGAAATCATTAATAACCTTTTAGAAGGAGTAGAAGTTTATAAGAGTTAAATTGAGTGAAATGTTAATGGAGTTTGGTAGGCAGTGAGACAGGCAGTAACTTAACTCAGGGTCCAGAGTGTGTTATTTCAGAGCAGTGGGCTTTTGTTTTCAGGATAAAAGGCAATTATCAGTTATAAACAGCTGATCAGCTTACAGTGGAAGACTCGTCCTTGCGTGTTATTGTCAAGTTACGATGTTGAAACAACTCGCTCAACTATAGATTGTTTATTAAATAGAATTTCGGCCTATTTAATGTACAGTCTATGGCTCCAACTCACTATGTGGACTGCTGTACTCATTTTGCACGCACAATTGTTACATATTGCTCCTTTTAAGGTGCAGTATGGGACCCAAGGGGACCTAACAGGAAATGCTGGCATAATGGGCACCACAACCAGAGCTGGGCGAGCCTCCAAGTGAACACTAAAGAAGTCAGATGAGGACGTGTCACAGGCCTCTGACACTGGATCCTCTTCTTCTTGGAGACATTGTGTCTTGGTGTCCTGTAACAGTCTCTAAATAGTCTGGGTGAATGAGAAAAGTAGGCTGAGTGGAAATCAGAAACTTCTTACTGGATCAGAAAAAGAAAGAGGAAGTCAGAGATCAAGCTGTCACTGACAGCTCCTTCACAGGCACGATAATCAGGTTCCCATCAGCACGTCAGCAGAGTCCAAAAACCACACAAGATGCACATCACGCTGCTGCGAGGACAAAGTGCTGCAAATTGCAATTTGTCAGACGCTTGTTCATATTATCTTTCAGAAATTCGGTCTCAACTTTGAGTGCTCTGAATTCTGTGGCTTTTCTGTCCAATAAATTAACACATTCAGTTGTATAATATCAAAATAATTTCAATGTGTAGAACTCAATGAACCAGCACGTGGGAAATGTTTCAATCAGTTTCTTCCTTCATATTGGCAGCTTTAGTTTGAGTAAAGTTCACAGATGCTACAATTGGTACCAGTGTTCAAAATTATGTCTTCAGTTCACTGTAAAACCAAATGCCCAAATTAATTAATTGTAATAAGTAGTTATAAACTTAACATTTGCTTAGAAATTCTACTTACTTAACAATGTTGAGTGCTGGTAGAAGTTTCTTTCTTTTGTCTTTATCAACTCATAATTTCTGATTACTTGGAAATTTACTGAACATGGAATAATGGGTTTTTATACTTAAAATTATTCAGTTCTATGGACCTATTGCAATGACAGGTGTGAATTAAAATTCTGAGTTGGCTAACTGTAATCAAAGAGTACATGTACACTAACTTCAAATATTTAAACTCTGATAACCTCAAACTTTTGAGTTTATGAATTTAAAAAAAAAAAAGGTGGTAACTGATTGCCTCAGTTTTTTCCAAGTATGACTAATTGACTCAGTTTTACAGTGTATGAGGACAGTATTTCTTTACTCTAGGGCAGCTGTGACTCAGAAGGTAGAGCAGGTCATCCCCTGATCACAGGGTGAACATGCAGTAAGCATAAAAAATCTTGTAAAGCTCTTTGGATCAAGGTACTCTGGAAATATAGCTGTTTATTTTTTAATAAAAACACAGGAGAGTTGAGACAATATTACATAAAACAAGAAGTTAGAGAAAAACAAGGTTAGATGGCATGATGGCCTGAGATGAGATGTTCACTTGTTGATTGTAAAATGTGTAATTATCAGCTATATGCTGTCATGAACTGAAAAATCAATGTAGCTTTTTCTTGATGCTTTTTCTGACAGTGTGGTTCTGTCTGCGGCCTCATCAGTTTTTCTTTAAAGGTTCAATATGTAAGAATCAGATGCCTGTCAAATGTATACTCCAGACAAATAGGGGGCAGCATGTCATCAGAGTAACAGCTAACTGCTGCTAACTGTAGCTGCTGTTGGATAGTTAGCCCAGTTAGCTGTTCAGCTAGCAGTCCTACGGCAGCACTGTATGGTGCAACATGTATGTTGCACGTGCTATGAGAAAAAATGTCTGTGCTAAGAATTAATTTGCTTGCTAGCATGTGTGCGATAGGCAGATTTGCGAGCCAACCCCATAGCGTTACTTGCTGACATAACGTCATATGTTTTGCCGAAGAACTTGTTTGATTTAAAAAAAATCCTTCTGTGTAAAACGTTGCTAGGCAACCGGCAACGTTACTTTTCTATCCTTCCTGGTAATTATAGTCAATAACCATTCCCCAATAGTGTTACGTCTTGTACATTGAACTACAATTCCCACAATTCTTCAGTCACATCCTCCAGATGCTGTCTGGCTGAGGTAAACAAAACAACGCACCAGAAGCAGGTCTGGCAAGACAAATGAAGCTATAGCAAAAGTTCAGTCAGAAAGACTGAACGCAATTTTTGCATGTTTAGGCCTATAGCTCATTCATCCTCTCACTCCTCTCGCACATGCTCAATCATAATTTCCTTGCCATCATTGTCTGAGGCTGTCTACTTGTGTTATCAGCTGTTCACATCTGTTCAATAGCACAGCGACACTCCATTGAATATGATTTTCTCTCCACCTTCAGTTCCCTCATGCTGCTCTTACGTGCGACCTCCCCATCACCACCCAGTCTTTGCTGATTCATCAACCTCATCAGCCTCCCAGTCTCAGCAGCATCCTCCACCACCACCAATGTCTGAACTCCATGGGGGGATTTATCTCTGCTGCTGCTCACAGCAGACGCTCCTCGACAGCAAATCTCCTTATAGAGTCGAGGCGCCAAAGACTCTCTGTCAAGACTTCATCATCACACGCCATCTGTTATAATAAACCTTATCTTTATGTCATCCACTTGTCTCTCCTGATTGAACTTGGTGTTGTACAACCGTCTCTCACCATCTGAATTCCTCTCTTTTACTGAACAAAGACAAGCTTAAATGCCATAGATATGAATTAGCAGGGTGAACACAGTTGTCACCGACAATATTAATTAAGGTTCTGTTCCATTTAGTGTAATAGTATTTCCAGTGAGACAGCATGCACAATAGCAGCACCCTGACTCTGTTTGACCTGAATAGAACAGAACCTTAATTAGAATCACTGACAACACTGGTGTTTACACTGCTTTTTCATGTCAAAATAGCTGCTGTGAAAAAAGTCTGTTGCTTGGTAAAGGACCAGTGTGCAAGATTTAGTGGCATCTAGTGGTGAGCTTGCAGATTGTAAACATTTGGCCTCACTCTCCCTTTTCAAGTGTGCAGGTTAATGGTGGCTGTGAAACTTATGCAAAACACTAAAGGCCGTATCTAGAACCAGTGTCTGGTTTGTCCTGCACCCTCTGAGGATATGAACAGCTCATTCTAAGGTAGCGAAAACACAATGATTCTTATTTTTAGGTGATTATACACTAATGAAAACCTACTTATGAATAATATCTTCCATTGGACCTTTAACTCATCGTTAAACAAACATAATGCAAACCTTTATGTCACTCACTTGTCTCTCCTGTTTGAACTTGGTGTTGCTGGACTGATGGCAGACTGGACACTACAGTGACATGCTGAGGCTAGCTGCTTAGCATGCTAACTTCAGTATCTCTGCAACACAATACATCAATGTCTTTGACATGATGTCAAAACTGTTATTTCTTCACATTCTCTTAATAAATATAGTACATTTTTATGTTTTAAACCCAAATTTTTACAGTCTGTCTGTACTCCCCCCGCCCCTTCTTCTTTTTCTACATTCTCACTCTCCAACTGTCAGCTACTCTTCAGCTACTTTTAACTTGTTGAAGTGAAGCGCTGGAGACAGTTGGAGTGTCTTCACTGTAAGCTGAAGTTTAATTTGGTTTATAGATGCTCACAGCAGCTGAAATATTTGTTCAAGTGTAAGAGCTGTGTCAAAAAACTGGCTCAAAGGAAGTGACAAGAAGGGAAGTCTACACAAGGGTCTTACTTAAAAATGTGTATAATTTATTAAACTAAAGCTGAGACAATCGTAAGAAGGGAGAGGCAGAGTGAACACAGGGCCCAGCGAACACAGGGCCCAGCTCATACAGCTCGAGGCCCAGGTGAGCTTAATCAGCTGACGACCCTCCCTTGTCAGCCAGTTTCCTGATGAGATGGGCAAACAGCCTCCAGGACAGTGGGAAGGGTGTCACAGCTGAAGTAAGTTCAACTGTTAGTTGGTGAGTAACCTCAGAGTTGAAGTATCTGTTGACAAGCAGGAACTGAAAACGGTTAAAGTTGATGTTCAGCTCACACTTGAGCTCTTGGGTGATGATGGGGCCCAGGAGTCACACAGGATGATCTCCACTGTCTTTAGAGCTTTGGGCTCCAAGTTGTGTCTGCACCAGGTCACCAGATGGTCCGTAGGAGACATGTTCTACTGTCCACATGTATGTACGTCTTTGTTTTCTTCTACTTGTGTTTTATTAGATTTGTGTCCCTGATGTTTCCAATTATACCACATAATTTTGCTGCTGCAGCTTGTTTTTTCCCCCCATGCAGTGTCGTCTTCTGCTCAGTTTCTACACTCCGCACAGACACTTTTATTAAGCAGATAGCCTTTCAGCCACTGTTACTAACACCCAGTCACAGTGTGGAGATGAAGCTAAGAAGTGATAAGATCATGTGAAGGTTTGTATGCTACATGCTACTGAGCCACCGCTGCCTACACGGCATGTGAAAGATACCTCAGAGGAAGCAACAAGTCTTATCGTATCTTTCCACTTCCTGATATTTACTTGGTGAATGTCTTCTTGTCAGATAAAAAAAAGTGAGAAATCTGATCGATTTTTGAGATAGTCATCCTGTCTGGTGATGTTGCGCAAGTCTTACTAAACAAACTCCAAATCTCCAGTTCTACTGGTATTAGTTCACACACCCTTACAGGTGCAATATGTGTGTGTGTGTGTATTGTGTTGCAGAAATAGAGCTTGCAGACTGCAAACATTTGGCCTCACTTTCCCTTTTCAAGTGTGTAAGTTAGTCATATCTAGAGCCAGTGTTTGGTTTGTCCTCTGCCCTCTGTGGATATGAACAGCTCATTCTGAGGTAGCAAAAACACAACAATTATTATTTTCAGGTGATTATTCACTAATGAAAACCTACTTATGAGTAATATCTTCCATTTCTGCCATATTCTGCCAATAGATCCCCCTAAATCTGACACATGATGACCTTCAACTCATCGTTAAACACACTTAATTTAAACTGGAAAGAAAGAAAGAAACAAACAAACAAAAAACGTCACCAAAACTCTAGATCTGGAGTCCATTCTTCAGGCCTCAAAGCATCCTCCTTGCAGCAGTCCAAGGCTGCCGTGTTGGCAGTGTAAACACCAACATTCCCCTGGTGCTCTGAGCTCCAAGTCCAGGCAGACTCAAGCCAGCTAGGACTGTTGGCATGCTAGGCATGGTTGAATGGCTAACTGAGCTAACTGGCTAAAGGCAGTTACAGTTAGCAGTAGTTAGTGGTTATTCTGGTGATATGCTGCCCCCTATTTGTTTGGAGTGTGATTGTGACAGTTGTCAAATCCTTACACGTTGGACCTCTAAAGGGACACTCCACTGATTTTCAAGGACTAAATCATCAGAGTTATCTCTACTTTGAGGTTTGAGGACAGAAAATCAATAACCAAAAGGCTGATTTACATACAAGAAGCATGGAATTTGAAAGATGGAGACATGATGAATGAAAAAATGCTATCGGTTGCATTATGGGAAATGTAGGATCCAGCATTTTGTGGAACTTGAGGGGACTAAAACTGAGGACATTTCTGCTCTGCTATTTTGATTTTGACCAATTTTAATTTGTCTCTTGTGTGTGCCAAATTAGTGAAAAAAGTCACACTAAAATCACTAGAACACATTAATATTACATTCTGTTTGGAGTGAAACTCAAACAACTGAAGAGAAACAGGGAGACCCTCCAAAATTTACAGCAGCAATTCATCAAGGTAGCTTCTTTTTTTTTTTTAGAGGTGATCAAGTCCTCTCTCTACTGCCCTCTTCTGTCGGATGTTATCAGGAAAAACCACAAGTATGACTGAAACATTAATCCGTGTGACAAGCTTAAAATGGTTTTTGCTCAGTAACACACTACAGAGACGTGTAAATCCTGCCTGCATTATAAATCCAGTGGGCCAGCAGTGATAAGAATCAGTGTTATCCTGAGCAGAGCTGCTTCAGTGAGAGCAGCCGCTCGTCCAGGCCAGGACCGCTGTGGCTACTCTGGCCTGAGCAGAGGTTAAATGAGAGCACCCGAGGACTGAGCATGATTTATTCATATCAGTGCAACAGAAGGCCAAGTCTTTTTAAATGACAAGAGCATCATTCATGATATTTGCAGTGCCACCATGTTGGCTGCTGAGTAAACTCCTGGCACCGACCCTGTCATCTTTACAGGAGGGCCCGCAGGTACTTCCAAGAAAATCTCTGTAGCTTCTTGTCTTTTCAGGATTCTGGATCATTTGGGGGTAAAAAACTATCACAGAGCTCCAGCTCAGAGATCAATTTTTATAACCACTGATGTTTGCTAACAATAAAACTGTCTCAAAATGCTTGTATTTATACAGATCCTGCATACAAAACCACATTACCAAGAAATGCAGTTCAGGCAGGAAACCAGTCTAATTAGCACAGTTTACATGCAACTGATTAGCAGTTAAATGAATCTCCTTCTACACTGCCACAGCTCTAAAAGCTCATCTCCACCGATGTGATGAAAAACTAATCCTGCAAGTTAGAATGAAAAACTCTCAAAATATCTCAAAATAATGACTTGGGGATCTAAATCATATTCTGAAGTTATTATTTTCAGATACTGTGTACTCTTTATTCTGAGATACTAAGTCATCATTTTTAAGAAACAAAGTGATAATTTTGAGAAAGCAAGCAAGTCATTAGTCACTATTTTGAGATACTGGCTGATTATTTTGAGATACTGATTATTGTGCAATATTAAATCATTATTTTTGATTAAGTTTCTCATTACTTTTAGATACTAATTCATTATTAAATTAACCAATTAAATTAAGTAGTTAATTAAGGTCATTATTATTATTTTGAGATAATAAGTCATTATTTTCATAGTTTCTCCTTATTCTAAGATACTAAGTCATAATTTTTCAGAAACAAAGTGATAATAATGGGACAGCAAGTCATTGGTCTTAGTCACTATTTTGAGATACTAGCTGATTATTTTGTAATACTGATTACTGTGCAATAATAAATTGTTATTTTGATAAAGTTTCTGATTATTTTGAGATACTAATAACTAACTCATAGATACTAATTCATTTAAGAAACTAAGTCATATTTTGAGATACTCATTCTTTTGAGAAGCACGGTCATTATTTTGAGATACTAAATTATTATTTTTAAGAAACTTAATCATTAGTTTCCCATACTAAGTCATTATTTTCAGAAACTCTGTCATTTGAGCTACAAACTCATTAATTTAAGAAACTAAGTCATTTTTGAGATTGAGTCATTATTTTGAGAAAGTTTCTCATCACAGTGACTTACAGGATCTTTTTTTAATTTCATCACATTAACAGAAATGTGCCTCCACACACACACAGTGTACACAATGGTACAGACCTTGCTACCAGGCAAATGCGCACTTAAGCCTTGCTATGATTAAACATTCAGTGCCTAATGATGTCTGAATGATGTCCTAAGTCTGAAGAGAGCCCTCATGCACTTGACAGTTTGACAGTGTGCCAGCCCTGAAACCTCGGCCTTAAAGTCCATGAGCTTTTTTCATAACTTGTGTGTGGGAAGGAAGAAACAAACATATTTTGTTGTTTAGTTTTAAGGACCTCCTGCAGCAGGGAGGGTTCTAAAGAACACTGACACGTTGCATTGGGGGAATTGTGTTTTTTAGAGTCAGGATATCTCAGCCTGTGCTGCTTTTTACAGTTATCGTCAGCTTTATAGGAGTGAAATACTAAATCACTGAATTACTGCTTGAATATCTTCACCTGATACAGTGGACCAGGTGTGCAGTCAGAAACGGGTCAAACGGGGATTTTTCCGAGCATGCGGCACAAAGCTTTGCCAAATTTCTGAGCAGGAAGCAGCTTCTCATGTTCCTCACATCAATCAGCTTCCTTCTCCCAACTGTCATCATCCCTTCATCAGAGGACGCGTCTCTCCCTCCCTACCACAGACTGTGCAGCGCATGAATGCAGGGGGATTTATCTGTTGTGAACTGAAGTTTCCATTCACCTCGATGATTGTAGTTTTCAGAAATGAAACTGTTATCTTAAGAACTTTATTGGGTGCCATATTGTACAGTGATTATGTACACAACATCTTCTATTGCAACACACTTTCATTTTACATTCTGATAAATAAATAA
Source organism: Lutjanus campechanus (assembly GCA_027495735.1). Classification (NCBI taxonomy): domain Eukaryota; kingdom Metazoa; phylum Chordata; class Actinopteri; order Lutjaniformes; family Lutjanidae; genus Lutjanus; species Lutjanus campechanus. The sequence continues at coordinate 11,325 of JAJHUR010097230.1, forward strand.
CCTCTGCCTTAATACAAGGCTGTCATGGAAAATATACAGTTATTTACTGGCCACTGTAGAAATCTGCCAACTTAAGTTAAAAAAAAAAGATTTGACTGGAAAGATAAAATGATTTATATGTAAAATCATGTTTGGAGTGATGGTCTCTGATGGTGCTTCTCAGCCTTTATACTGTGACTGACAGCTCTTCATTGTCACTACATAATTAAACACAGGCTTCACCCAAAGAATCTCTTTGTGCATGTGAGAGTAACATGAACCCGCAGAAGGAAAACTACTACTTAAAGGGATAGTTCAGATTATTTGAAGTGGGTTTGTATGAGGAACTAATCAAAGGTCAGTGTGTTACCTACATATTTTAGTAAGCTAAAAAAAAAACTATCATTTTAAAGGGTCAGCTTACCCCCAAAATCAAAAATACACATTTTCCCTCTGGCCTGTAGTGCTATTTATCATTCTATGCTGTTTTGGTGTGAGTTGCAGAGTTTTGGAGATATCCATAGAGACTTCTGCCTTCTCTCCAATATAATGGAACATGATGGCCAAAAAATACTTCTGAAACTCAACAGCAATGTCCTTTCCAAAAATCCTGACCCAGTTACTCAAAATATTACTCAAAATTGTGAGCTGTTTGATGTAGGAACTATTTTATTTCTACAAGACAGAAAATAGTTCCAACATGAATCTGCTCACAAGTCTGGATTATCTCGGGTAACTGGGTCATGGTTTATGGAAAGAGACACCAGGTTTGAATTCTCCAAATGTATTTTTTATTTTATTTTTTTTGGGTGCTTTGAGCAGCACAAGCTGAGTGTTATTTAGTCTCATTATACTGGAGAGAAGGCAGACATCTCTACAGCTGATATCTCTAAAACTCTGCAAATCACAGCAGAAAAAAAATCTAGATGGATAAACAGCACCACAGGCCAGAGGAAAAAATATGTATTTTTTATTTATTTTGGGGTGAACAATCCCTTTACGCTGTGTTTCAAATATTTTCATTGCTTTACTTTGCTGTCAGACAGAATTCTTCGCCAGGAAGCTGCTGTTATAAACTGTGAGCCCTATAATGCTCTCTCCAAATCAACCAGACTCCACAAGCAAAATCAGTCATTTTACTTTCAAAAAAACATGGGAGCTGCTGGTCTTCTGCCTCCCCAATCTGTTAGTTAGTTTGTGTTACTGTGTGACTTTAGTGTTTTAAAAGGTTAGTTTAGATTCACCAAAGTCACACAATAACACAAACGAACCAACAGTTTAAGGCAATGGTAGACCAACAACTCCTGTGTTCTGGGAGGTAAAATGACTGTTTTGTCAATGTAGTTTGGTTGGTTTGGAGAGAGCGACATTTGGCTTATATAACCTTTCCTGACAAAAAAGTCTGTCTATTGGCAAAGTAAAGCAGTGAAAATATTCTAAACAGAGCTTAAAGGGGTAGTTCACCCAAAAATAAATAAAAACAACACATATTTTCCCCTGGCCTGTAGTGCTATTTATCCATCTAGATTTTTGGAAACTGCTGTCTGACAGCAAGGTGAAGCAGTGAAAATATTCTAAATATAGTGTTCATTTAAACTGATACGGATTTTTTTGGTGGCCATTGGTGCTCCTGCACCTTCTCCAAACTGACCGCCATCTACTACAAGTACCTAATACAACCCCACTTCAAATAATCTGAACTATACCTTCAATAGAGAAGTAAAACCCCAAAACATGTGATAAGTGGCACAGAGTGGAGCATAGAAAGCACTGTGGAGTCTGAAGCTAGAATCAAGAATCAAGCTTCATTTCTTCTTTTTAAACGTGGTCTTTTATCTGTCAGAACCTGCCAAAAGCACCGGGCTTTGATGGCAAAATCTGGGAACCACTGGTCTGTTGCATAATGTTGCACACAACACAGATGTCAGTTTGTTGCTTACAGGCCGCTCTGGTTAACAGCGGGGAGCTGTGGCTGGCATGCAGATTCGTACGACCATGTTTAGAGCTAAATTGTACTTAAACAAAAAGAGGAACACTGTGTTCTGAGGATGTGAAGGTGTCATCTCCAGCCGGCTGTTTTGTTTCCAGAACACAGCTGTTTCCCAGCAGCACCAGCTTAACGCCACTGCCAGTTCATTTAAAAACACTGAGTGCTCGTCCCTTAAGAATGTCCTCGTCCAGTGTCACCTCCACAGGGCATGGAGCTGCAGATTGGAACAGTTAAATGAAAGAAAACTGAAATAGACAGACAAAGAATAAACAATGGATGGCAGCAGCTGGAGTGAGACACAAACAGTCCACCATCTGGAGCTGAATCCCAGTCATACCGAAGTGGCTGACAGGCTGCTGCCAGGGGCCAAATGGCATATAGTGCTGAACATTAAAATGCAACCCACATTAAAACCTCTGTGCAGAAGTCAATTATTAAAACATCTCAGTTTGGTTCTGGCAGCCTTGATCAGCGACTCGGCTTTAGGGTTTTTCATGTCTGCTGTGGGATTACGGATTCTTCAGGTCTTAACTTATTATTGGTGCTGAAGTATGTGGTGAGGGGACACAACCGGTGTGCACAGCTTGAGGCTCAGCCCTCCTCCCCCTCCTCCTTACGTCGCTGTGATGTGAGCGTTCGGCAGCCCCTCTGCTCTGAACACTGGCGGTCTGTCGGGGTGTATTCCCCCTCGGCTCGCCCTCCGTACAGAGCTGCGATTCTGCGCCCTTGCCGTCAACAGCACAACGGCTACCTTCTTTTCCTCATGCTGGTCTCCAAGCGGCCCAGCTCCTCGTAGGACTGGTAGAAGACTTCCAGCTCGTGGCAGCCCCAGCCCCTCCAGACACACAGGCACCACTCCATGTTTTCCTTACGAAAGCCGCATACAACTGTGTCCTTTGCCACTAGTGCTGCTTCCTCCAGGATCCTGGGAGAAAGAGAGAGAGAGAAGAGGGGAGGTCGGGGGGGAGCGAGGAAGAGATCGATCAGCGGGGGGAGAAGAGGGATGCAGTGCGGGGAAGGAGCTAAAGCTGGTGGCACATCTGTAATTAGCTCTTCCTAGAAGAGGCTGTTCTAGGAAGCTGCTCCCTGGAAAGCCACTGAGGATACTGAGTGTACTGTTAGAACAGAAGTTACTATTTGTCAAGAACTAAATTCCTTCACTTCTCTGCTCCAAAACGTCTCCTCCACAGCCCTTTCTCCTGGAAAGTGAACATGGATCATAGAACAGTGTTACAGGGATGGTTTGGAGTATTTAAAGTGGGGTTGTATGAGGCACTTGTTTTAGCCACCTAAAATAACAATATCAATTTAAGTGTACACTATTAGAATATGTTCATCACTTTACGTTTCCATCAGACAGGCTTTTTTTTTAAAGGGAAACTGCCATCATGTAAGCCAAATGTCACCCTTTCTCGCTCAACCAGACTCCATAGGCAAAATCAGCTATTTTACCCCACAAAACACAGGAGCTGCTGGTCTACCACTGCCTTGATCTGTTAGTTTGTTTGTTGTGTTGGTGTGATTGGTGAGGTCTAAGTAACCTTTTAAAACACTGAAGTCACACACTAATACAAACAAACTAACTGATCGAGGCAGCAGTGACCAGCAACTGTGAAGTAAAATAGCTGATTTCACCAGTGGAGTCTGGTTGAGAGACAGCAAGTGATATTTGGCTTATATAATGACAGACAGACAGGCTCCTTATCAAGTGTGCTTTAACTGGGATCTTGGTCTGATTTGATCTATTTTATTATTTTTAAACCCTTTTTATACAAATGCATTCTCTCTTTTATTGTTAGTCTTTATAATCATTTTAAATTGTTTACTATGTGTCATATATGACACTTTTGCTTAATGTAGCTTTTATACTGTTTTCCATTATTCAATTCAATTTTTTTCATCACTTTATATTTCTGTCTTGTAAAACACTTTGTAACTTTGCTTCATCACCCATTCTTGAGAATTGAAAGAAATCACGTCTTTTGAAAAAAGTTTTAAAATGGATTTTTTATGGAGATGTTGGTCCTTATAAGTTGTGCCTCAGATTTCTGTCAACTCTGTCAGATTATTACAAAAACATGATTTAATAAGGCATTAAAAGGGTTAACTGTAACCTAAGGACCCTAGTTTAAAAAAAAAAGCAGGAATACTGCTCAGGCACTGGTAAACTTTCTATTTTTTTTTGACAAATTCATTAAATAATATTTCTATCAGATGTGTCTCAACTGTAACATGTCGACTCTGTAGTCCTTCTAAATTAAAGCTAAATAAGAAAGTCCGTCAGACGTCTTTCAAGTTGACGTCTACATTTAATAGAAAATGTAATTACTAGGAGGTTGGCCTGTTACAAGGTTTAAAAGCCAATAGTTTGATCTTTTAATATATATCTTCCAGCATAGTTGAAGAGTAAAAATTATCATATTATCATTAGTATTATCATTATTAATGTTAGGTGGCTAAAATACAGGTGGCTAAATACATGCTAACCCTGACCACAGCAGCACGTTGCTTTGCTTCCCTGCTGGTACCCCTGCTAGTTTACAGTTAGGGTTAACTGGAGGCGTGCTGATATCTACTTTAGCTAATAAACTGAGTATGGACCTTGAACAACCCCGTTTCAAATGATCCAAACTATCCCTTTAAAGAATGGGACAAAGCAAACTACTTTTACACCCACTCTAAATTATGACGGCTGTGACACAAAGCATTCTGGGAGGAAGGAGAGCTTCTGGTGACCCTGTATCCTGAGCTCAGCCACCCATGTATCATGCACAACAACCCCGAATTATCTTCTTCCATTGTTGTTTCATCTTTTGGAGGCGTATCATTATCCTCCCCTGATGTTTCTGTGATATACAGCCGCGTGATTACAAGAACAGGTGAGGCTGAGCTCTGTGAAGTCACATCAAGCCGACACATGAGCTAACACACGCGTGAAATAAATTAGAACTATGGTTTAAAACATCTCTGATAGGTGCGAAACCGTCCAATCAGAGCGCAGCATTATTCTCCTGATCATTCCGGCTGCAGAACAACAGCAGCTATGTGATACAAACGAAGCCCTGCAGGCCCGATGACCCCTCCCCTGACCTGAGCCGTGACCTCCCAACGTGTCGCCTCTGTTACAGGTGCACCATGTAATAACTGCTTATTAAGGACCCTGCTTTGGGTGGCCCTTTTATTGCCTGTTGCTAAAAGGCCAGGCCTTGTTTGTGGAAGCTCACACAGAAGTTCTTTCTGCACAGGACCAGCTGCTGGCTGCTTTACAGAAATAATTACAGACTCAGCGAAGCCCCATAAGTACATGATGAAGGATCTCGCTAAGCTTTATTGAGGCTGCATCAGTAAATTAATATATAGCTTGTTGGCTTCTCCTCCCCCATTGGTGAATGGTTTCAAGCATAGCTGAACATGGGCTCCACGCAGGTGGAAGAAAGCCCAGTTTAGAGCTCACTGAGAGCCTTTAATATTAAAAAGGAGAGTTTTCTTAGATCAATTTAAGGACAAAAATAGGATACAGCCTACTTGAGGCTAAACAGTAAATCAATATGTAGCAATTGCACAAGAAAAAATGAGTGCTGCAGTCCAAGTAGTGAGTTTAAGCCATAGATGCTACATTAAATAGGTTGAGATCCTATTTTATATATGATTTATTGTATGTTTCCCCCCGCATCCTTCGTCCCAGACTCAAGGAAACTCATGCAGGCTGCAGGAACACTGCAGGAGCACAAGACAAGCGCAACATTGTAAACTGACAAAAAACAAGCAATGACGAGTCCTCCACTGTGACCTGATCAGATGTCTATAACTGACAGTTGTCTGTCAATGCAAAGTTAAGCCTGTTATCCTGAAAACAAAAGCCCACTGCTCTGAAATAACACACTCTGGACTTTGTGTTTAGTGGCTGCCTGTCTCACTGCCTGCCACCAAACCCCATTAACATATTTCTCAATTTAACTGTCATAAACACCAACTCCTTCTGCAAGATTATTAATGATTTCTTATGACTCATAACCAAACATTCTGCATTAATGTGAACTCTAATCAACACCACAGGGGCAAATAAAAAGTTATTCCAGTTATTCCAGAATAGAAATTTAAAAAGGGAGACACGGCAGCTGGAGCCTTGTTGTCTGAGAAGTGAGTATTTTAACTTTTAAGTCAAGTTTCTTTGATCTCTGATGACATATCATGTTATTTATGATTTATTACAGTAAATATACAGTATTTCTCCTTAAAATGATAAATAGAGAGGTGTAAAAAACAAAACAAAACAGAATTAACAGGCATCTCTGGTGTCCACCACTGTCCAGGAACATACCACTTTTGGAGTATAAACCAGCCCACAGACGGTTCTGTAACAGCGAGCATGAGGAGCTGGCTCTAGTCACTTAGACAACTTTTGGGTGTGTATTCTGTTAATCACAAATTTTCACAATCTTATACTTTAATAATTTTACAACCAACTCTGACTTTCTTGCAAAAGTGTCTTTTAAACTGACCATCAGTGTATGTGTAATTCATGACACAATTCAAACAGGAAATAATCTCACCCCAAAGAGGAACATCCAGGTGGACTGAGGACAGCGATGACACGCCCTCTCAGCTGATCAGCATGTGACTGCACTTCAATGACCATCACATCTCCTCCACGCCTGCCAAACAACAACACACATACATACATAGACGCACAGAGAATGTGAGCATGTGACAAGAGTAAATATGCTTCTCATTGGATATGAGTGACAAGCTGTGTTCGAAATCGCTCCCTATCACGGATGTAGTGCACTACATCCGTGACATCGCCATTTTGTAGTGTTGTTCGAATTCTCTTCACTACTTTTCATCCACTACATCGTCCACTATAAAATACCCACAATGCACTGCAAATGTGAGTGTACAACCAGTGTACCCTACATTTTACTCCCGTATACCACAATGCAATGCAGCCGTGTTTTGTGTTTTGTTTTGTGAGAGTAGAAGAAGAAAAATGGCCACACGTGACCACATGTAGTGTCCGAATTCTCCTCCCGTCGTTCCCTACATCGTGTATATAATATAGTGCACAACATCATATACACGATATAGGGAATAGGGAGTGAGTGGATGAGTGGATGATTTCGAACACAGCTACAGTGTGTCATGGTGCTACATAAAGTTGCAGCAGCTGCTTTTGAGTCGGGTTATAATGTACGTCTTTATTAGTTGAAGACTAAATTTTAATAACTTGCACCACATACTGATATAGTCATTACTAAATATCAACACATACTGACTGCAGGTGGAGGTGTTGTGTAGCTGACTCAACCAACTGACTAGCTGGTATATGACATGTCATGTTTAGAATCAATATAATGAGGACAGCAGCTAATGTGGAATATGGTGGACATCTCTGACCTGATTCTGTTTGGAGACATTAAAATAAATCTCACAAATTAACACAATATACTTCAAATTATAACATGTTAAGCCAATGACATTAGACCAAATGAACTGTAAACTGACACATGTCTCAGTGTCTCACCAACCAGTGGCGCCGGAGTGAATTTTAAAGAGGGGGGAGATCCAGCTTTTGGTGTTGATGTAGAGTCTGTTACTGTATGTCCGAGGTGTTTTCACAGTTATTTACTCATCAGACTACAAAGACAATTCATCTTCTGACACTCTGGCATCAAAGTTAAGCTCTTAACCAGTGATGCTGTCTGATAAATACTTAGCTGGGATAAACAGCAATGCAGGATGATGGTTTGATAATGTGATTTTAAAATAATTTTTAAACTAGTACTCGCCTCCAAGGGAGGTTCTAGCATCAAATTATTGATGATGTGTTTTTATGTTTCAGGCTATATGTGAAACTAAGGATCAAAGTGAGTCAAAAGTCTATATACAGTGGTTTGTGTGTACGCCCCTGTGTGTGTACCCCCCACAAACTGTGTGCACAAACAGCTTATTTAACACATAATTATATTTTCATGGGGTGGCTTTGTGTCTCCCTCTTATTTGGTGTGAGAATACCTGGCTTAGAACGTTACCACTTTATTACCATAACACCTGAAG
>JAJHUR010097230.1:19370-33497 GCA_027495735.1 Lutjanus campechanus
GGGGGGGGGGGGGGGGGGGGGGGGGGGGACAAACCCTGTTCAGGCGCCAGTCATACCCACATTTAGGTAGGACAGCTTCAACCCCTGAAACTGTTATTTTTAAAGCTCTGTTACAGCTTATGAAGCTACGGTGACTTCCTGTTTCCTGTGTTGACTGCTTTTGATTAACAGGTGATGAAAATGTTTCCTACCCCACAACTGAAACATCACAAGGGTTTGTATTTGCATACACATTCCTCAAAGTTTAGATTTTACTTTTATATGTTATACAAGACATAAGGGCAAAAATTAGAGGGAAAAGTTCCCTTTTGAGCAATGCTCAGAAACTTTTTTTTTTTCCAACATTGCGTCATATTACATCAATCTCTGTAATCAGTGCCGCTGACTGTGCCTCAGCTCAACAGGCCGACTCTGACAGCTGTTGCGGTTACTTCAGTACACACAGCTGCTTCATCAGGTTCACTGTCAGCAGGCGGTTGATAATGTTACTGCCATAATTATTAAAATAATGAGAAGCAACATGTAGGAAGTATATGTTGTTGTGAGGCAGCTCTCTCCCCTACAGTAACGTAATGACGCAATGAAGTATGCTGCATCACCTCTCTGTCGTCTTTCTTAGTTGTGGAAACAAAATTCTCTCACAGAAACAGCTCCAGAAGTCACTGTAGTGTGTGTATATTTATATATTTTTTTAAATGTATAGTTTCTACATTATTTCCCTACACATTGTTTTACTGGTGTCTCCAGCCTGCAAGTCTAACTTCATGTTTTAATGGTATAACAACTTAGAAAGATGGGCTTTTGTGAATATGTTACGTACATTTATGCATAGTATTTAATCAGACAATTTTTTCTGATTCCAGCTTCTTAAATGTATGTTGATTATTTTTTCAATTAATTTATTACTAATCGTTTAGAGGTCGTCAAAAAATGTTGAAAAATGTTGATCACTGTTGTCCAAAGCTTACGTTGACACCCTAAAATGACTTGTTTTATCCAAAACACAAAGTTAGGTAAGTTAGGACATTTCATTATTCATTAGGACATTTTATTTAATTAAAAAATGACTCAAAACAATTAATCAGTCATCAGAATAGTTGGTGATTAATTTAATAATTGATTAACTGTTGCAGCTCTAATTAAATGTGAATACTTTCTGGTGTCTTTACTCCTCTATGATAGTATACCAAATATCTTTGGGTTCTGGACATCATCTTGGACTTCGGGACATTTCATAGGCAAACAAATATTAATCGATTAATCAAGAAAATACTCAACCGATTAATCGACTAATAAAGTAATGGGTAGTTGCAGCCCTAATCATTACTTCTGTCCCTACTGTATCTTATTTGCTGCTTCATGTCAGCTGCTGTCTCTGTGTTGTGTTTGTGTACCTGGGGATCCACAGAGTTCCGTTCACTGGCAGCACAGTGAAGGCCTGCAGATGAGGCGGCGTGGGGTTCAGAATCTCTACAGAGTCCAGATCAAACTCTGAGCTGGTGGCCGCCTGCTGCTCCTGGTCCCTGCCCGTCTCCTCCCGGTCTGCAGGCAGCGGCACACTGCTGCGGCTGACTAATGAGCCGAGGCCCGCGGCGCTGGAGCAGTCTGACCCCGGCAGCTCCAGGGAGCAGCCGGATGATATGGAGCAGTAATCTGTCAGCGAGTCCTGGTGCTGGATGATCTGAGTGCCCGCCTCCTCACTGTAGATCACTGTCACCTCGCCGTTATTCCAGTCCAGCTTCTCCTCTTGGTCTGTGGTCTTGACTTCAGTGGTTGTCACCGTGGTAATCCCAGCAGGACGCTGCACAGTGAAGACGTCCCGTAGAGGATTGCTGTCTCTGCAGCTGAAACCATGACATGACGTGACAAATCAAAACTTAATTATGCTTCAGTTGAGGCTGCTCAAGTATGAAAGCACAGCTGTGAGTATCATACAGATTAAGATTGCATGAAGAAACAAGTGTGTTGCATCATTGCTGTTAGTGTTAAACTTTCTAATTAGCATTAGCTAGCCAACCTGAGATAACAGAACTATGATGTTGCTTCAAATAATCCTGCATGAGGAAGGTCACAGACTGTTCACACGGTCACGGTCAGTTCTTTGGTCTTAAAGCACAAAGAATGTGATATTCTCTTCATTGTTGCAGAGAGATTAAACTGGGGTGTTATATATATTTATTACACGGCTTTATTAAATACTCAATTCCGATTGGTCAATTACAGCAGTCTAAGGTCTGTTATTTCTGTAGAACAGACCATTGCTATGAAGAACAGACCGTTGCTATGGACACACTTCTGATCATAATGTTGTAATGATCATTGCAATGATCATAATCTCATGTTTTTGGTAAATAACCATGTAATAAATGGGATAATGTACAGTAAGCGGGTCATTATTGTGAATTACTACACAGCTTTGTTTAATACTCGATTCTGATTGGTCAATTACAGCATTCTAAGGTCTGTCATTTCTGTAAAGCAGACTGCTGCTATGTATAACAGACTGTTGCTATGGATGCAGTTGATCATAGGCTCTGGAGGAGCAATGAAATCATTTTCAAATCCAGATTTTCTATATTCATAAGTAACCGTGTAATAAGAAGGATAACGCACAGTGGGCAGAACATTATTGTTTTTACGTTGGGGTCCTGCATCATGCAGTCAAGGTTTATTTCACAATAATGACCTGCTCACTGGACATTATCACTTACATATAGTACAATATCTCAGCCAGTTCTGAATTTCTCCAGTCATTACCGATATTGATTTTTGAGAGTGAAAAAAATCTTACATTGATATATAGATCAGCATTAAAGTTTTTTCAGCTTCTCACATCAAAATTATGTAGGTAAGAGGTCTTCAAAGTCTGAGAGTCTCCTCTCAGGTCCCTTTATTTACTTAGTTTCAGTTCATTTCTCCATGTCTGTGGGATCATCTATGATTATGTCATTTGATCCCACAGACACTCAACAATTTGACCATGACAGCCTAATATTGCTGTTTGACGTAACTTCAGACTAAATACATAAAAAAATACATTCATTAGTTGTGAAAGTGGGAAAAACAGTAAAATTCCCTAAATACTACAGTATATCTCTGAACTATCTCTTTAACCCATTCACACACATTAAAGTTATTCTATGTGATCTTCTTTTGATAAATAATGTAATATTCTTTCTTTTCCATTCACAGACCCTCCAATGAAACTACATGGAGCCCCCCTGGGGAGGCCTGCTGTGCACTTTGAAAACCTAGATGATTAATAGCGCCACAGGTAAGAGGAAAAATATGTTGTTTTTTTCATTCTTTTTGTCAGGGTACAGACCACAGATATTAAATAAAAACAGTCAAACCTCCATATTTAGATGTGTGTGACATTATGATACTGTATGCACTATCTTGTGTTATTATCAAGGTGCTCATTACAGTCCATATCATCACAGTTCTCATTCTATGTCATGTGATCTAAGTACTGATTGCAGATCATGTTATCAAAGTACGTATTATTAGGGTGTTACTTACAGTTTATATTATCACAGTACTCATTGTAGAACACATGAAAGTACTCAATAACAACCAAGATATCAAAGTACTCACTTGGCCAAAAAAAAGTCACACACTCTTAATATTTTGTTGGACCGCCTTCAGCTTTGACTACGGCACACATTCAGCGTGACATCATTTCGATAAACTTATACAATGTCACCCACAACTTTTATTTCTTTCCAGAGTTGCATTATTTTTCACCAAGAACTTGTATTGATGATGGGAGAGATGAACCACTGTGTTAAGTCTTCTCCAGTACATTCCAAAGATTCTCAGTGGTGTTAAGGTCTGGACTCTGTGGTGGACAATTGTGTGTGAAAATTGCATTGTCATCTTGGAATATGGCTGTGCAATCAGGGAAGAAAAAATCCATTGATGGAAGAACCTGTTCATTCAGTATATTCAGGTAGTGAGCTGAGCTCATTTTTTGGGCTCATAACGTTGTTGAACCTCGACCTGAGCAACTGAAACAACACCAGATCATAACACTGCCCCCACAGGCTTGTACAGGGACACTAGGCATGATGGGAGCATCACTTCATCCTCCTCTCTTTTTACCCTGATGCCCCCATCACTCTGGAACAGGGTAAATCTGGACTCATAAGACCACATTTTTTTCCGATTAGTCTCACTGATAAGTGGTTTTCTTAAGACTACACAGCTGTTTAGTCCCTTGAGTTCTCTTCACATTGTGTGTGTGTGTGTGGAAATGCTCTTACTTTAACTATTAAACATAGATGTGAGTTCTACTGTTGATTTTTTATGATTTGATTTCATTAAATGTTTAAGTGACCTCTGATCACGATCCTTCAAGATTTTTGTCCGACCACCTTTCTTCCTGGAAGATGAAGGTTCACCACTATCCTTCCAGGTTTTAATAATGTGTTGAACAGTTCTTAACACAGTTTTAGTAGTTTCATCAATCTCCTTAGTTGTTCTCTTTGCTTCAAGCAGGTCAATAATTTGACCCTTCTGAAACAGAGTAACATCTTTTCCACGACCACAGGATATGTCTTCTGACATGGTTGTTTAAGAAATGAGAAGCTCCTCACTGCATCAGTCAGGGTTCAATAACTTGTTGGCAGCTGAAACATATTAATCACTGCAGTAGATCTTACCTGTTTGACTAGTTAAATCCATGATTTGAGATACATGATTTGTCCCAGTTCTGAAGAATGGGTGATGTCTGTATCTGATTCATCACCAATAAGTGGACTGATTCACTGCTCTTCAGTGTTCAGTTCATTTAATTGAATATCTACCACATCTTTGTGCTCATCACAGACCGATGTGAAGCATTCACCATCTCAAATCCCACACCTGATGATGACACCTCCCTGTGGGAGTCCTCTACATTACTCACCAGTACTGGGCACAGAGCTGGTAGGAGGCAGCGTGGTAGAGCAGCAGGGTGTTGGTGTGGTCATCCAGGGTCCACACTGCCTCCTGTCCCCACAGACTGAAGCTGGTTGTCATGGATATGATGGAGGACGGCGGGTCGTAGGGCTCCAGCCTATGGACCGCCTGAAGACTCAGACAGTCGATGACCAGCACGCCCGGACCGTTGGAGAACCATAACTGATAAACACGGACAGAAGTGTTAGACATGGGTTGGACTGATGAGTCCGTGCTGTCCTTTTCTTAGCGACACGGCTTCATGGTCAGTACATTTATTATTATCTGCTCACCTGGGAGCCACTGCTGACCAGAGCCATGCTCCTGACTGGGTAGGGTCTCTGCCTGGGATCGGAGTCCTTCAGACCAAACACCGTCTTATTGAGGGTGTGTGAACACAGATATGTCTCCCCGTCCAGAGGAAGGTCGTCCACCAAACTGTACGCTGCCACCAGACCGTCAGACATCCCTGCAAACACTCTGGGCAGGCTCTGAACAGGCGAGGAGGAGAGATCATTTTACATTTACAGTTGAATTAGCAGATTACATTCATGTTTGTGTGTCCCATCTTGTAAATGTTGTTTCAGAGGCCTGATCACTCTTTTTTTTTTACTTTAGTTTTTATTGTTATTACTTATATTCAAGTATAACAAACATAAATGGTGAAACATGTTATGGAGGGGGTGTTACAGTTCACACAAAGTTTGCTATTATTTGCTTATTAAAGCATTATACAGTTTATGTTACCAATAAAATTATACAGTGCCGATATCTTTATTTCTAAACCGAATCCATTTTTCCTGCTTTCTGTGAAACACGTCTTCTTCCGCTCTGAGAGAATAAGTCGTTCTTCCCATCACATATATTTCCTGCATTATATCGAACCACTGTCTGTGTCTGGGTGTTTCAGTTTTAAGCCAGTTTCTTGCCTTCCTGCCGGCTGTAAGAAGAGTTTTGACCAAATAATTATCTTCCTTCTGCACCACTTCTGACTTCACTCTCTCCCAGAATGACTCTATTCTCTGACAGCTCCAGAAGACGTGTACATGGTTTGGTTCAGTATGGCCACAGCGTCTCCAGATGATGTGTTACTTTAGAAGTTGTTTGCTTGTTTTAATGAAGAAACATATGAGATTTTTCCAATTAAATTCTCTCCTCTTAAGTGAATTTGTGGATGCCTGTAGTGTTACACACACATGCCATACCATTCTTCTTCTGAAATCATGATGTTCAAGCCCTTTTCCCACCTAAACTTTATGCAAAGACTTTTAGCCTGACACTTCATTAAACTGTAATAAAGTGTAGAAATAATCCTTGGTGTGTTTTGATGATATGCGCTGGCCATCAATTCAACGACTGGATTACTTTCTTCTGGTGCTGCATTTTTAACATCTTTGTTAAAATATTCTCTCAACTGAAAATATCTGAACAAGCCTTGATTTCTAAGTGCAAACTTGTCCTTCAGGCCTTGAAAACTTCTTAAGTCTCCTATGTCAATAACAGTACAAAATGCAGCCAGTGCATTTTTCATCCACTCTTTATTATTGATTCATATATCCCTGGTTTAAAGTCACCATCCAAGGCTGTCCATTTGAACACTTTTTGTCCTTTATTCAGTTTTAGTTGTCTGGTAAGAGAGAACCAGGTCTCTGTCTTGAGTTCTCTATCTGTTTCCTATCTCTTCATACTACTTCCTACACTGGTGTGACATGTACATTTCATCCTGTAATATCGCAATGTGAAAAATCGCTTCACATTATCAGTCTGAAGATGTTATTACATTATCTGGTTAGCTAAACGAATCACAAAGATTAGTTTTTACGCCCGATTAAATCATGGTTTAACTAAAATTATGTCGCACTAAACCTTAAAATCTTAAAATTAAGAAAGATTAAATCTAAACCTCTCTTTAAATCTCAGTTTAGCTGTCACTCTAAACCTAGATTAAATCTAATTCTGGTGCACCAAAACCTTAAACTCTAATTTAAAACGTGATCCAGTATTAAGTTTGAGGAGGTTCAACTTTAGAAATGGCCTCTTTTAAGACAGATTGAGAAAATTCAGTTCCTCAAAGAACGTTAAGGAACAGACTTAACCCAGATGAGTTTAATGATGCAGATCTTCTATCTTTCACTCCAGCTGATCTGTTGAAACAGTCCACCAGTCACTGCCAACAGTCTCTTTGTTCCTTACTGTGCTGCTGTTGGATTTTTTAACTATTGTTTGGCCATTAATTCAGCCAAGAAGTTTGTTCAAAGGAGGGGGAGTTAGAGCTTATTTGCTGAGTCACCAAGAGTAGGCTAACCAGGCTAATTAACTTTTTAGCCAGCTAGCAACAATGTAACATTTTGCTAACCTTTTATCTAGCTAGCAAACAGTGTAACAGACCCACATCACTGTTTTAGATGCCATCTGAATCACTAATGATTCACTGTCAGTTATGGTTGAAAATGTATTCAACATCAATTGTACTTCTGCACTTTTAATTTGGGCATGCATCAACACAGAGACAACATTTAAACATTGTTTAATGCTCTCTGGAAAGCATCTTCTTATTGATTAAACCATTTAGTCTTGATGTACATAAATAAATTGAAGTAAACAGATATAAATTTTTATTTGTGCAACAGAGCTCTGTTTAATTTTAAATGTGGATTTACTCATTTTGAACCTAGTTTTGCTAAACTCTGATCAGAACTAACCTTAGATTAAATGAATCTTTGCTGGTGCAGCCCACTCTCAACGGGACCAGTCATTCAATATTATCAAAGAATCACACATCCACACACTGAAAGATGATCACATCTCATTCCAGTCAGTGCTGCCCGTTGCTACAGGCTGTAGACGGGGAGCAGGAGTACAGATCATAAAGCAACTTTTCCCACAGAAGCCTGTTCGGTGCCTGGCAGTCATGCTACTGGCACTGAGCTGTTTTAGGGCCATTATGAGAAGCAGGTAGGCTATTAGCAGTTTGTGGCTGTACTAAAACTGTGGACGTCCCACCTGTTAACGTCTCCATACCTTCACTTTAATGAAGAGTAATGTCAGGACAAGGAATTTAACTGAGACTGGAGACATTTTCATGCTAAATTCAACTCAATCTAAACCCACTTTACATGTAGGGAAGACATAACATTGTTGGCTTCATCTATCATTTAAAGTGATGGCTTCTTGTCATTCAGACACATGCAAGTGTTTGTGTTGTTGTTGTTTTTTTACATGACAGGAGCATTACAGACTGAGCCTCAGAGCTGGGTGATATTCGTCATCAGGTGTGACACACTGCTGGAAAAGATTAGTGAGCTGGAGAGCAATGATGTGTGTTTTCCATTTTTATGACAATGCCTTAGTTGTTTAGTTGAAGCTCTCGTGTTAAATCCAAAGCATTTTTTCTGTATACTCATCCATCTATGCAGTTTGCATGAATGTCAACAGAATAAAGAAAAGGGGGAAATGGTAGCTTCCTGGTTTTAATGAACTGATTTCATTTGTTTCTGCATAATAGATGAGAATTAAATGATAAATGTGTTACAGGTGAACAAAACATGCATTTAATCTCTCGGTGCATTAAGCCTTGTGCTGCTGTAGTCTTTGCATAACAGCATTCAGTTTACTTAAAGGAGCAATATGTAGCAATTGCATGTGCAAAAATGAGGACTTCAGTCCAAATAGCGAGTTGGAGCCACAGACTGTATGTTAAATAGGTTGAAATCCTGTTTAATATATGATCTATGGTTGAAGTGAGTTCTCAGACTCGGGGGAGCTCAGCCAGGCTGCAGGAACACTGCAGAAGTGTAAGACGTGTCAATTTATGATGCAGGCGTGCGCCATAAAAAAAAGAAAAGCCAATAAGTGTAACTTTAAGTTGATCAGCTGTTTATAACTGTCAGTTGTCCGTCAATGTAAAGTTCAGCATGTTATCCCGAAAAACAAAAGCCCACTGCTCCGAAAATACACACTCCAGAGTTTGAGTGAAGTTGCTGACAAACTCCATCAACATTTTCCCCAATTTAACCGTTGCAAACATCCACTCCCTCCAGAAGATTGTTAATGATTTCTTACAACTCATAAACAGACACTGACTCATTCAGCCAACATTTGGCATTAATTTGAACTCTTGATAAATGTGAAACAGGCAAACAAAAACAGCTACTCTGTCCAGAATAGAAATTTCAAAAGGGGACAGAGCGGCTGGAGTATTTCAACTTAACATGTGTCCTTGATCCCTGATGGCACATTGAGTTAATTTTATGATTTGTTAGAGCAAATATATTACAGATTTCTCCTTTAAGCAGTGTGGAAGTGTCACATAAATGTTAAAGGTCTGACCTAGTAAGAACAGTGTTGTGTAACTTTTTTCCAGAAATGAACCCAACATGTAAAATTACATTAACATGCCCAACAACAAAGACACAAGCACAACAACTTTGGTTTGTGTGTGTGTGTGTGTGTGTGTGTGTGTGCGTGTGTGTGCGTGTGTGTGCGTGTTCATGTGTGTGTGTGTGTGTGTGTCTGTGACCTGACCTGTTCTCTTGCTGGGACAGGAAACAGGCAGGTGATGACAGCTGGACAGGAGAACTGTTTCTGGGGTTGACTGAGCGGACACATGTCCTTCAGACTGTAGACGAACACCTCCTGCTCCTGTCACACAAACACACACAATATTACACAACAATGAACACAGTTTGTGTAAAACTCCAGAGCCTACAACTGAGTGAGTGAGTGAGTAATCCTGTGCGAACACGATTAATTTTCCTCTAATTTTGTCAAGAATTGTCAGCGTGAAGAGCTGGAGTCAGTGTGTGGTTAGCTTAGCTTAGCATAAAGACTGGAAGCAGGGGGAAACAGCTAGCATGGCCCTGCCCAGAGTTAAAAACATACACCTACTACTGTAACAACTAATTAACACAATGTACTCATAGTTTAATCTGAACAAAAAAGGAAACAGATAATTGTGGATTTATGGGGAATTCTTTCTCTAATCTATGCTAACAATGAGTGTATTTGATGGCTTTTTTTTTTTTTTTTTACCAAAGACTATCACACAATTCCAAACACTTTGAAACACGCTTCATTACCAGCCTGCACTCTGTTCACCCCAGGGTTCTCTTTTCTTTGTTCTCTTCTCCCTCTGAGGTTTTTCATAAAACTTTTATGTTATTGGAAAAAGAAGAGGTTCTGAAAATATAAGATTACTTGATGTTGTGCTCAAGAGCACTGCTTCAATGTGTTAGAATATTACAAGGCCAAGCTGTGTCCATGTGATTTTAACTTCCCTGAACATTGTCTTAATGCCAGCTACCAGCAGTTTGTGGATAGAAAGAAAACACAGCGTGCCGGCTTTTTGACCTTTGATTGATAATGACACTGATACTGGATTTTTGGGGCTGATGCCAATAATGATATTAGGGAGTTAAAAAAAATTCTCAAATCGATATATCAGCAGATGTTGCCAAGATCGTTCAAGTGTGCTTATGAAACACTATGAAACGCTTAATTTTAATAATTACAACTAACTGTTGGACTCCCTTGAAAACTAGATGGATCATCTCAAGGGGCTATCCACAAATAAAAATTAAAAAACAAACTATATATATCAGGGGTCTCAAATTGCTGGCTCCCCCTCCCCTGGCCCACGACATGATGTCCGATATATAAACCAGCCTGCAAACGTATTTTGTTTTGATTATTTTTTTCCATACTAATTTAAACTACTCCTTCACATACATTTGAAATAAAAAAAAAACACAATTCTGCGTTTGACGAAAGCACTGACGAAACCAACGATGCTCAATTAGCCATTTTCATCAGGGTATTAAAGACAAATTCAAACTGACAGAGGAGTTGCTGAGTTTGTGTCCAATACATGGCTAACTAGAAAAATGTATAGAAACTGTTCTTTGTGAAGTGTGACAAAAATATGTACACTGACGTGGCCCCCTATGAGAAGACAATACCAGCAGTGGCCTCAAGACAATTTTAGTTTGCGACCCCTGATATATTTTTTTAATATGAATAAAGAAAAAGGATCAAATATACATAAAATGCTGCTAAAAAAACTAAAAAAGATAAAAACATTGGCAAAAAACATTATGTTCTGTCAAAAAAATAATCATATCAGATCATATTTGACAGCATATACACCAATATCGAAACAGACCTATAGACCAAGATACTGGCCGATCGATATATATATCTGTCTGGATCCTCTATAAACTGAATCAGTACCCTGCGTTCTGCAAATAGAAATCAGGTAGAAAAGACATTTATTTGCATGAAATGTGATTGTACCTCAGTGGCCATCCACAGAGTGTTGCCCATCTTCATCTGACAGCTGATCCGACTGCCTGGACAGGACATCCTCTTCACCTCCACCTGGCCCTTCTCCACATTCACCACACTGTAGTTCCTACACACACACACAACACACACACGCAGCAAGAGATGACCTCACACACTCTGATTCCAGCTGCTACGAATAAAACCCTGGATATTCAATAGTTGAATAATCAAGATATTGAAGACAGATCTCTACAAACATCCTCCAGTACTGCTTCCCCGGTCAACTTCATCACAACAGGGCGTCACCACAGTTCAACAGTGCGGTGGACAATTATAGATGCCAATAGGTTCAATTACCGATTTGTTTAATGATCTGCTCTTTTTCTTTCCATTGTATAAAAAGTAATCAGTTATTCTCATGTAAGCTGGACAGTGTTTGTTTCAGATGAAGCATCACTATAATACTGAGAGGAAACAGAATAACTGGGTCAATCAATCAAAGTTAAATTGCGTTTATATCCACCTCGGATCAATGGAGGTACAACCTGGAACATCATGATTGATGGGTGGACGGACACACAGATATGAAACATGCATATATATGAATATGATTTTTAAAAAATCCATTAAATTGCTCATACATTCTTATTTATGCTGTATTTACTATTGCTTATACCTATATTTAGATTTATATTAGCATTGTATAAAGAAAACAAACTAGAGCTATCAGTATGACTCTCTACAAGTCACTGACCTCCACTCAATAAGACTTCAAAGTTGCACTGCTGGATTATGTCAGCACATATCCTCATCCCAGAGACTGGGTCGTGACTCGTGACCCACAGGTGGGCCACAGGGCTTGTCAAATGGAAGAAATTTTTGCATTTAAATGTATATTGTTTTACTGATGAGAGGAAAAAATAGAGCTTGTTAATTCTGCATAAACGCACTGATTTTGTCGTATTTATGAGGTAGAATAAAATCTTCTATTTTGTTTTTCTGATGAGAGGAAAAACCAGTAAGATGACAGATTAACGCTTTTAATAACTTGTCAAGAAAATATAAGGTGATGCAGACATAGTAGTAAAAATTGTCAGGAAAATTAATTTATGCACACATTAGCCAAAGATTTATTGATCAGGTCTACTGTGAGTTGGGTTGAAATGCTTTGTCATTTGAAAAAAATGGGTCTCAAGGAAAAAAGGTTGGGAAATGCTTGTTTAGACCGTTTCTTGTGCTGCTTGGCTTCAACCCTTCACTGATCAATAAAGTTTTATCCAAACTAATATTATGTCCATCCATCCATCCATCTTGGATTAGCTTTAATAAATTAAACAATCTGTACAGGGGGAAAATAAACATGGATCTAGGGCAAGTAGATTTCTGACCCACTTGCCCAGCTGGACAAGGGAAAAAACATTAACGCTGAACCCTGCTCCTCAACATGGGTCTTCGACAGGGGGTACGTTATCCCTAAGGGGACCCTAAGACTTACTGCAGGGGGGTAGCCAAATTATTATTTGACAAGTTTTTGAAAGTTTTAGGCCATGTCTACAATGATGCAGGTACAGGTGAAAACTAAGTTTTCCAATACTTGGAAAAAAAAACAACTGACACATAGTTTGATTTCTTCTTCACCCCCTCTTTCAGCTTGCAAACGTGTCAGTGGAGCATGTGCGCCCTCGTTTGGTCAGGAGTGTGGTGCACCAGCTTAGTGTGGGTTGAAGCCCAAACATACAAGAAGAAGATAACTTTTGAACTTTATCTTTACAATGTCCAAACTAACTGACATTGTTAGTTTGGAGGTTGTTTAAATAACCATGTCGCTGCTTCCCACGGCCGGTTCCCAGGTCCTGAGGTGTAGTGAGGGGCAGTGGGAGAGTCGGGGGAGGGGAGGTAACGGGACCCTGACACAGTGAAAGGGTTAACGGCAGGAAGGGGTCTACAAGAGTCAGCAGCAGTCATTAACACCACCTGTATGAAGGGATGAAAGCTGCTTTTATTGTGAGGAGATTAACCTGGAGTCCTGCTGCCACACACACTAAACAATAGAGCCATTACACATCACACACCTGGAAGCACTCAGTCAGCAGTGTGTGTGTGTGTGTGTGTGTGTGTGTGTGTGAGAGAGAGAGACTGCTGTGGAGTGTAAGCATCTAAGCGGTAAGATTTATAATTTACACCTGCATGTATAGATATGCACTTCATATGGTAAAGAGAGCTTAAAAAATTCATAGATGCTGGATTTCAAAATGAAAATCAGACTCTCTTGTAGTCCTGTCGAGTTCTGAGAGAAAGTTCTTATCTAAGATCTTAGAAAAGTGAGTTGTCCTTCCTACAAGTTACTGAGCAGGACTGAGAAGCTGAGCTTTTTTGAAAATCAAACCTTATTCTTGTTGTTTTTTGATCAAATAATTAAATAAATATGCCTGAATCAAACCACACCAAGTCATGAATATTATCAGCCTGATATTAGCCAGTTACAGCTACACTGGAATCAGCATATATATTATCCAATACGCACTGATGTGACAACTTTTTTAAACAGATCATAATACAGATTGTTTTTATTTGGTGGCTTTAAACACATCATTTTATGTATATTTGATCCTTTTTCTTAATTCAAGTTTAATATATAGATAATTTGCTTGTTTTGATGACCTGATGTCACTGGGACAAAAAAGTTTATTGTTAAACTGTAAGAAACCGTGCCTCCATTACCTACCTTTATAACAAATGTTTGTTAGCCACATTTGAGGGATCAGTGAAAAAAATGTGTTTATATATAGGCTATATTCTGTACATTATATTCTGTAGAAAGAATACTGCCCGATATATCGGTATCAGACTTATTTTTACTTCCTAATACTGTATCAGCCCCAAAAATAGACTTGACAAAATAAT
>JAJHUR010097234.1:2867-15090 GCA_027495735.1 Lutjanus campechanus
GTATTGTTGTTATGATGTTATCTATTTATAATAGCAGTCGAGTTGTGGGTACAGTTGTCTGACAGGTCAGCTAACCTTAGCTTTGCGGCTTAGCAGTGTGCTAACTCACAACTTGGCTATTTCAGCTGTTTTACTGCTGCTTTAGTTTCTATGGCCGTTTCCATGACAATGCACGTCCATGAACTTCGGGGGTAGAGCCTGGGGTGGAGTATGAAGGGAGGGGTGGGTCTGTATTCATTTACACTTCAAATATCAACAACCTCTCTACTCGTTTTCTCCCACATCGCTAACTACACCTTTAATAGGTAATAAGGCCCTTATATGATGCTAAGTACATGTGGTGGGGGCGCTGTTCTGTGAAGAAGGCGACTCCTGAAACGGCTCACGTGTGTGTGGATTTTGGCGTTTTATTGTGAGTGTTGTCGCGCATTTTGTAACTTGTGTGATTTGATGTGATGTGGATGACAACAGTGCTTCACCTGGCCTTGATATGGCTCATAATCATGGGTCTATGGCCCATAAACGGACTGTGTTGGCGACCGGTGCAACCACTCACCGCGACTCCAGGTAGGCTCACTTACTCCCGGGAGTTCCTCCTTGGGCTGAGCAGCTCCCAGTCGGAGTCAGCGATGGTATCCCTTCGTGGCAACAACATACCTCTGGAGATACTTCGGGGCAAAAGGCGGACGTGAATACGAAGGAAAAGGGGCTCCAGAGGAGGGATACGGAACAGGCTGAGGAGGAGAGGCAGCCGGCTACCTTTACCTGCTGCAAACACTACGAATTAATGACTGTATCTTTTAGACCACACTATTTACCCAGAGAATTTTCACAGATCACAGTAATTTTAGTGTATGTCCCAGGTCCTGATTTTAATCTAGCTGCCGAACGCATAACAGACAGCTACAACAGAGCTGTCACTCAGACTGGAGAGCAACTGGTGTTACTAATGGGTGACTTTAACAGGTGCAATGTTGCCCCACATATTCCAAGCTTGGAACAGTATGTCACAACTCCAACAAGAAGACAGAACATATTGGACATGTGCTTTGGTAATATTCCAGGGGCATAAATTTCCAAACCACGCCCACCTCTAGCAATGTTATCCTGCTGTTGCCAAAATACAGGTCAAAATTAAAAACACAGGAGACCATCACTAAAACCATTAGGATCTGGAACAAGGATGCAACCGAGACATTAAAGTGCTGTTTTGAGTGGACAGATTGGGGTGTATTTTTTAATGATTGCTGGGATGACTTTGACATGCTTTCTGATGTACTCACATATGTACTCATATTTCGTGAAGAAAGTGTCACTCCCACTAAACACGTCACCATTTATCCAAATAATAAAAAATGGATCACCAAGGACATGAAAGCCTGTCTAGTGCAGAAGAAAAGGGCCTTCCTACAAGGTGACAAAGTGAGGGTGAGGGAGCTGCAGAAGGAATTCAGGAGGAAGGCCAGGTTGGCTAAAATCAGATATAAGGACGGTGAAAAAGAAATTAACATCAGGAAATGCAAGAGAAGCATGGCAGTGTTTGAATATCATGATGGGCAGAGCATCCAAACCAGCAGTGGTCAACTGTCCAGACCCCGCCTCTCTTGCAGAAGAGCTGAACAGTTTTTTCATCCGGTTCAACAACAACAGCACACCAACCACCTGGACCCCTGTAACCCTCAGTTCCCCCCGCACAGCCCTCACCATTGATGAACAGCTGATAACTTCTATTCTGTGTAGAGTAGACCCTAACAAAGCCACTGGACCTGACAGGCTCAGAGGTAAGGTGCTCAAGGAATGCTCCTCCCAGCTAGGTGGGGTGTTCACCAGGCTGTTCCAACACCTACTGGACTCCGGCATAGTCCCCAGACAGTGGAAAGAATCGATCATCATTCCAATCCCAAAAAAGACACGGCCTAAGGATCTGGACTACAGGCCAGTGGCCCTGACATCAGTGCTATGTAAATGCATGGAGAAAACAGTTTGTGACCTACTGTTAGGTGATCTGTCGGACAAACTGGATCCACTCCAGTTTGCTTACAAGCCAAAAAGAGGCACTGAGGATGCAACTCACGCTCCTCGACACAGTCACCAAACAACTGGACTCTACACATCCACAAACAAGGATTTTATTCATGGACTTTTCATCTGCTTTTAACACTGTAAATAACGACACTCTGCTACAGCGCCTCTCTGACCTCCAGGTCCACCCCACACTGATTTTATGGTCAAACGACTTTTTAAAGGACAGACCACAGCACATGCTTTTTAATGGTTTTACATCTAGTACATTGACTTTAAAGACAGGGCTGCCCCAGGGCTGTGTCCTGTCACCCATTCTTTTCACTGCCTACACAAATGCCATCACCTGCAGCAGTAAAGCAATGACACTTTTTAAGTACGCAGATGATATGGCCCTGGTAGCCCACCTCACTGACACCCAGACCCTGCTGCAATACCAGCAGGAGGTCCACACCCTGGTTCAAACCTTGGCTGAAAGCTCACTTGAGTTGAACATCAGAAAAACCAAGGAGCTCTGCTGCGGGTCCATGGGGAAAAACCCAGTGGATCTACTTGTACCACTCAACATCCAGGGTCAGCTAGTGGAACAGGTACAGAGTTATAGATATCTCAGAACAGAGATCGACATCTGCCTGTCCTTCTCACAACATGCTGACTCTGTCTACAAATAGGCACAACAGCATCTCCACCTCCTCAGGAAATTGAGAACTTTTAACATCAGCAAAGACATTTTAACTCTGGTATATACGTAGATCACTCATTGAATCCATCCTCAGTTAGAACATCTCATCCTGGTTCAACTTTCTCACTGCCAAACATAAAGGAAAACTCTCTCAGATAATAAATCCAGCCAGCAAAATAACTGAAACATCTCAACATCCTCTCTGTGAACTGTACAGGTGCTCAGTGATGAGGAAGGCCACCCTCATCACTGGGGAACACCCCCCCCCGCACCACTCCTTCATGCTGCTCCCATCAGGCATACGCTACAGAACCCCACTGGCCCGGAAAAACATTTACAACAAATCCTTCATCCCATCTATCTATCTATCTATCTATCTATCTATCTATCTATCTATCTATCTATCTATCTATCTATCTATCTATCTATCTATCTATCTATCTATCTATCTATCTAATTAACATTGTGTTAATTCAACTATATGTGTTAATAATAGCACAATAAGCATGTTTATGTTTATTATTAGACATTAGATCAACAATAGGTAAGAATGTTACTAAAAGCTGTGGTGGGCAGTAGCTCAGTGTGAAATGACTTGGCTTGGGAACTGAAGGGTCGCCAGTTCAAGTCCCACACAGACCAAAGTATGGAGTGTGGACTGGTAGCTGGAGAGCTGCCTTTTTCTTTTTTATAACAGCATTATAAACACATTTATTGAGTTCAACTAACAAAGCTATTATGTCATTTTTAAACCTTTACTAAGCTTGTGTATACCTTATTATACATTTATTAACTATGTACTTATTAAGAATTAACAATGCATTTTGGGCGTACTGGATCTAAAGTGTGAACCATGCTTACTAAGGTTAAATAATGCTTTATTATGCACTAATTAACAGTAAACATTTAAAGTTTTTAAAGACAGTGACATATTAGGTAAGTTACTTGCACTTAATGCTACTACTGTTATAAGAACATCTTATAATCCTATAATAAACATGCTTATAATGCTATTACTAAGACTTATATAGTCTTGTTAACATATTGATGTTAATGAGCATTTTATTAGGGCCTTATTACCTATTACGTAAAGCACCTTAATTTAAAGTGTTTCCAAGTGTGTTAATATTGGCCACACCAGTCTAGAAAGTATAAATGCATGCAAGTGCATGCACAAACACACACACACACACACACACACACACACACACACACACACACACACACACACACACACAGGCTTTATGCCACCCCTGCAGAAGTCAGTGCCTCACTTGTGCCGCACCAGTCAAAAAAAAAAAAGTCTAAATCTGGTTTACTTTTCAACACAGGCAAGCCTATCATATAGGATATCTAAGTACAGGAAGCAGGTACCAACCTTGCTGAACTGTCATTGGAGCACAAAGTGAAAAGAGGCAGGACTTCAGTTCGGTCAGTTGGGTTCAACCACCACTTTAATTTTCTTGGTGTTGTAGAAAACAATAGAAAATGGAAAGAGATGTGGATAATGTGATAAAGATCCTCAGCTGGAATCAGGGAAAACACAATTACATGGGTTTGTCTCCAGACTGCCAAAATGCTTTTTGTACTATACTAGCATAATATTAGAAAATACAGCTCAGCTTTAACGTCTGATCTAAAATCTTTTGAGATTATTTAGGGTATCCTGCTTCCTCACTCAAGCTGCCACCATCTTATTAACTCAAAAAAAAGTTATTTGTGGCACAGGAAGTTAACAACATCTGCAGTGAATGTGAAGTGAAAGTCACTTTGCTTCAGGAGAACCCTCCAAAATGACTGCAGTCTTCCAAAGGCAATATAGTCCTGCACCGGCAGCACTCAGGTACGCATTGAATGATTCTCGCTGTGGTGTCAGGCTGTGAGAGGATATAACCCTTCATTTACCAGTCCAGCATAGGAAGGACCACAGTGCCAAGAAGAAAAAAATCTATAGCCTTACCCTCAATTTCCCCTGCTCGCTGCTATGGGATGTGATATGCATTATAGGTAAATCCCTCATTTGTGCACAAGCATATGTCTGAGAGAAGAGAAGGGAGGGAGAGGAAGGTGAGAGGGAGCAGAGGAGACAGAGGAGGAGTGCTAATGTGAGACAGGGCTACAGAGAAAAAGAGCATAAAGTGGAAGAATGAAAGATAAAAGCAAAGGGTAACAGTGGGATCATAGAAAGCATGTGAATGAAGGAAAGAGATGAGTGTAAATTGGAAAGTGAATTGCGAAGAGACGAGTTGGTGCAGGTTCTTGAACAGCTTGGATTGTTGTGCTACATTTGCTCTGCGCGTGCTCCCTGGTTTGCAGCTAATGTTCCAAAAAGCAGAGATGTGAGGAACATTTTGTAATTGATTTCAAAAACACGAGGTCCAGCTTTTTACAGTGCCAGAATGTGAATGTTAGCACCACAGATGCAGATTATCAGTGGGGAATGTGGAAACTAATAATAATTTCATCGTCTTAAAATAACAGTAGGGGAGACTGGGAAGAGCCAGTTTTTACTTATGTTGTACTTATGGAAAAATGAGACATAAGTACAATGAAAGCATTTGGCCTTATTTCAGGATGTTATCATCAGGATGCATCTTCTTCTTTCGGTGACTTGGATTAAAAAAAGTGCTCCTGTGGTTCAACATGGCACAGATTATGGATAAGTCAATCTGAGTCAGTGGGTCAGTTGAGCCATCTGTGGGTAAACTCACCACCAAACTTTTCAACTTTGAAACTGAGCATAATTTAAAAAAATAATTTAAAGCATTTTAATAATCTTTTTCTTAAAGCTAACTTAAACCATTTGACACATCCAGTTTCAGAGTTCAATTCACTTACAGACTGCTGTTGTAATGGACAGATATAGACACGCATTTGTTATGATCACCAAAACCTAGCAAGTCAACAACTTTCCTAAAACAGTCACCAACTGCAGCTTCCTCTACCAGCATCCTCTTCAGCCTCTTCCCCTCTGCCCCGACGTGTGCGTTCACAATAATGGAATGTACATACATACAGATGTATGACAACACAAAACATATCTCACAGGCATGTTGAGCCTAGATTCTTGGCATGGTAGCTTTACTACAATGTTTAACCGAAACCAGCTGTGTAACACTACATTGAAATAACATCTTATTTTTCAGACTTAACTTCAGCGCTTTTTTGTAGTTTTAAGTCGAACCACTGGCTCAATTTACCCCACAGTATTTGGCTCACTTTGCCCCATAGTCACCATTTTGGAAAAAAGCCTAGCTTAGCAATTCAGGTTAATATTTAGCAAAATGGCTCATGAAATTTTATACATGGACAAATCACCAACATGTTTAATACACATTTTTAGACCTGGATAAATTTGCTTTGATGTAGCAGTCATTATACCTGCAGAAAATTTACTTTGACAAGCAAATAAATGTTTTTGAGTAAATAAATACTTTCCTCTTCTTCCATGTGCTTCTAACCATCGCAGCCTGATAGAAATGATAGGAACTTCCTCAATTGAGGGTCACAAGACAACAAACATGCACAGTTTCGTAGAATCAGGTGGCTCATCTTACCCCATTCTCCCCTACACATAGAGGATCCCAAGCTAGTAACCACCAATCTCTATTCATAGCAGTTTACAGCTCACACAGACAGCCACTCCAGCAGCAGCCCTTTCACCAGACAGAACATCTCTGAATGATTCTGCAAAACCCAGGTTACATTCACTGACATTTTTGAAAGTTCATGCCAACATTTTTTAAATTCTGGGCCCAAGCTCAGAAATATCTGAAATAAAAGTCCGTCACTCCTATCGCTACACCTTTACTTTCCACCTTGCTACATAAAGGACACGCTACTTCTTATACTGGACTGAATCATCTGTAAATCCTCCAATATGAATGTAATTCCTAGAGAGACTGGACTGCTTTCTTTAGGTTGCTTGAGATTTGCACCCAGTCCACATAACTGTATGGAAGAGCCATGAGTCATTTGAAAGTTTGTCAAGACAGACCTGTTCCCAACACTTCTTAGAGGGTTTGTAATCAACATCGAAAATCCACATGTGGGCCTTGTTAGAAAGAACCATTGCTTCCAGTACAAGCTGATGATGACTACTGATTGACTACACTGTAGGTGTTAGTGTTACAGATTGGTCAGTAGCTGTATGGATCAAACTATGATGTTGTGGTACCCACATGTCTGGAGACAATCTTCTAGTGTTATGTTTTTATGTCAGGTGACGTAGTATTAAGGAAAATCCATGTATGGAGAAGTTGGGGTAGATGAATAAGTCAAAGAAACACAGGAGACAGGGGTCTGCGTCAAATGCAAAAAAATGGGCCGCATTTGTATAGACTTTCTGGCGTGGGCCCCAAAATGTCAACCTTTATGCAATGTTAGATTAATATTTTTCCCCAAAAGGAGACATTTTCTACCCAGGGACCAGAAGAACATTGTCTCAATGTGTCCTGGAAAATGTGTTTGTTTTGACGGTATAATTTCAGCTGCCATCAAAACACATTTGTCATTTGTCATATTTCAGGCAACTCTATTTGTAACTAAGAGAAATGTGGGTTCCAAACCTAACTGTGTTAGTTTTATCTGGTGGTATCAATAATTATTCAGGCAGAAGAACTCCATTTAAACATTAATCAACATTATGGTTAACAATCTGACTCACTGGATGCTTGCTTCAAGTAGCATTGTGGCGTCCGCTATCTATGTTTTCAAAGTCCCCAGGAAATGAGAACAACCCCCTAGTTGCAACCTACATGTTGCCTGGGATACTAACTGTATGAACATAAACAAGCTAGCAGCTGTTACTATTTCTTTGGCAGTGATTTTAATACCAGAGCTCACCTCCCCCTTGACATTATTTTGCAAAAGCACTGATGCTGCATCCTGGGATTAGCACCACCCTCGACGTTTATGATTGGTGTAAAGAAACGCAAACAAAGCAGGATGTTTTTTCCCCTCATAGCAGAGTGTTTACATGTGGAGCCAGACCCTTCTCCAGTACTGAGTGCTGTGGTGAGAGGTCTGGCTATGTGAGACTATAGTTGACATTATATAAACTTAGATAGTTACTATGCTTTCTCATCAAACCCATTTACACAAGCAATTGCCAAAGACATTTAAACTGAAGGGATGGGGATCAAACAACCGACCTTTTGATTAGATGACCCACTCTACCTCCCAAGCTATAGCCGCCCCAACCAATAGTGGGAAACCACTAATCAATGTTGGCTGCTTAAAGTGTGCAACATTAAATAACATATTAAAGTGATGTAATGTAACTTAGGCAAGTTACATTATGCATCATGACTTATGTAAGTAATGTACTTATTGTAACCCAAACCCTGATCTTTTTCTAAACCTAACCAAGTAGTATTTGTGCATTTGTAGGCGAGGGATCGTGGTGTGTAGGTAGGTATGAACTTAAGGGAAGAATAGAGAGTATGCCAAACAACGCCACCTGGGGAATTTCACCCCAGGAAATACTTAAAGACCTTGAATATGGTATATAGGGTAGATGTAAGGCCCACAGGTTTGTCACTGATGAGGCTGAGACGTGTAATCACAATTAAAACAGACTTTTATTAATAAGCAAAATGATCAAACAAATAGCAGGGGCTGGAACTGCTGAAAAATAATGGTTATTAATAAACAAGGGAGGCAAAAAATAACGCTAGATACAATTACTTTATTACAATATGTTTTAAAAAGGCCTTGATATGAATTCTAAAAGAAGGTGAATATAGGAGTTAAAAACTCAGCCCAGCCTAAGCAAAACTAAAGAAACCAAGAAACTGAGCTGAGGCCACTTGGGAGAGGCAGACTACTTGGAGGAGTGCCTAGGGGTGCTACCACTATTCACCACAAGTGAGCACAGCAAACACACAGCAATCCTCAAACAAGAAAAATGGTGCCGTCTATGGTGTCCCAGTGCAACTACTCACACACAAACATGACGGGAGCTCACCACAGGTGCCTAGTCTCTCACCAACATGACTCTCACTCCTGAAATAAAGAAAACTCACAAAATAATTACGAACACAACAAACAAATGGGTATCCAAATAGTATCTGAACAGTATCCCAATAGTATCCCAGTTGGCTGAACAAATACAAATTAACTTTAAACCAACTATACACTACAAGTTACTATATCAAAATGATAAGCAAAACTAGGAAAAAACTAAATCACAAATTAATAATTAAAGCAACAAGTAACCAAAGAACAGAGCAAACCAAAAAGCAAAACAATAGGCAAAGCAAAACAACAACAACAACAAAAAAAAAAACAGCTGGGCAAAGCAACGCAAACCAAAAAGGCAAAGCGGCAGTGGTAAAACAGGGGGGCAGGAGGACCTGAAACACAGGCAGAAAACAATTAGCCGGGCTCACCACACTTCATATTAATACTCTGATGAGTCACCCTACTCACCACCTCAAGGTCTGGGCTCTAATGTATGCAGGAGGGCAGGAGGGGAGTCAACCTGGTACCTGGGCCAGCCAACACATTGCACATGCTAAATAAAACCAAAATGCAAGTACAATGGTACACACAAAAAAAGCAACTGTTGGCACATACCTGTGTGAGCAAACATCCACAACCACAGCAGGGACAGAGCATGATGCAGGAAAGGAGGGAGAACAAAGGCCTACAGGTGCCCTATATTGCCTGGCTCTGATTAGGGGGGTTGGGACAAGGGAGGAGTCAGGCCCAGGCTGCATTCACTCTACTCACCATTCTACAGCACTGGAGTACCAAAACTAACACTAGAGGAGCACCTACAGCATCATACTTTAGGGCGACTGACTTGTTTAACACATTGGAATGGAGCAAGACTGAAGAGATACTCCATGAATTATGCTGTACTCTGGCTTATTTTTTAGGGAAAATGATTGCTCTAATCTCCAAACTTGATCATGTGACTGAATGACATGTAGCTTTCAGCAACCAGATGTTACCACAGGTGGATCCACCATCTCAAGTGGTGAACCAGCAGCAGGGACACCTCCCTGCAGCCCCCTGCAGCCAGACCAACTGCTGAATTTTATTTGGATGGTTGATTTAAGTTGCAGATATTCAGATATTCTTATTTCCAGAGTAAGAGGGGAAATCAAACTAGGCTGTTATTGTGGAAGAATGTTGTCATGCTTTCTTCATTCTACATGTGGAAATTAAGTGGTTTCTTATTAATTAGAAAATCAGGGTTGCTCCAGATGGAAGCAAATTTAGATTATGCAAAAATTGCATTTGTGATTTGAGCAATTCCCAACAGGCTGTCAGAGCAGCTGCTATTTTTGAAAGCTTTGAAACATGGATGATGTTTTGTAGATTGGCTGAGAAATAGTATATCTGAAATCTGAATATCTGTACAAATGGTTCTATATGTCATCATGAGTTATCTGATTGATTGAGGTGGATTGGGTAGATGAATAGATATTGGAGCAGATTTTCCTGTGACAAATGGTAAAAATGTGGAGCTTCTCTGCCTTTAATCCTCTTTATCTCATTTTGGCTTGAGGGTGGGTTGTGTTGGAATCGTTGAAAATAGATTTATTTTAGGTAATTTATTTCAGGTAGTATTGTAATTTTAATAGTAGCTATTCTTCCCATAATGGACAGTGGTAGGTTCATCCCATACTGGAGGTCATCATTTATTGTTTTGAGTGAAGTTTAACCTGAACAAGCGTGATGTGACCAGTGCATAATGAAATAGTTGGTGTAAGATTTAGTCCAGTCATATAGTTTGAGATATTGGAAAATGATTTAATGTAATTGTTTCTTGTGCTGATGAAGGAGGGTTTTGTTGGAACAGCAATGTATCATCTGCATAGAGAATGATCTTCTGAGCGTTGGGTATTTTGACTCTTTTTATGTAGATGATCTGATGAATTACTGCTGTTAAAGATTCAGTGAAAATGGTGATTAGAGCAGGAATGAGTTGGCATCCATGTCTAGTCCCCCTGTGCAGTGTGAGGTTTTGTGATGTGTGTGCATTGGTGGTGGTGATGGCTTAAGTTTTTAAACTTTTAAACTTTTTAAATTACTAACACACTAAAATGACACATAAAGCTTAATCACTGAAACTGACATTCAGTTTTAATAATTGTGAATCTCAGTTCAAGTCCTCAAACCTCCAAACACATTTTCTGTTTTGCACCCAATTTGCAATTCAATATGGCACTTTTTCATTTGTTTGCCATTTCAAAACACCATTAATCCATCAAAGCTGCCACACCCATGGACAAATTGACCAAAACACATGCCACCTGGCCAAACACTTAATTGCTTAATTTCACTCATCAATCAGGTTTTAAGTCCTATAAAGTCATATAAAGAGACCACATTTTATAGAATACATTTTACAACAGCTGGGGGTAGGGAGGGTGAGAGTGAGACAGGGAGGAAGAGTGAGAGATAAAAGGACAAAGAAAAGGACAAGGAAGAAGACAATTCTCATGACATCCAGACAATGTTAGAGAGAGAGAGAGTCTAGCCCAACTTTGAGCTAACTAACTGTTGCTTCTGTCATTCGAAACTTAGACTTGAGCACAGATACATAATCAATGTTTCATTCACTCCACAGAATTCAGGATACATCAATTGTTGGTTGTACCTTATGAATGAACTGAAAGACAAAGACATAATGGTTGAAGCATTCAAATAATCAATGAGGCACAGATCAATTGTGTACACGCTAACAGTGGAACTTGAGACACAAGGATCAAAACCAAAAACTGGGTTCCTTATCTTCACAGAACACACAGTTCTGTACATGTGGCACATTGATAAAACCTCTGTTAGCTGTTAACCATAAAGCCCAGTAGAGGGCTCAGCCTGTGCTAATAGAACTAGGGTTTAGAACATTGTAACCTTTGTTTCGATCTAAATGTATGAGTGGCCCCATTTATCATTACTTGTAATTGCAGATTTTAAGGATCAACTTTACGAGGTTAATGTAATTTGCTTCTTAGAATCAAGGCCTAGAAATCTGGTTTTACAAGGAAGTTTCCTTGAAAATCTAGATGTGGATCATTTTTGTTTATTACATTTACTGTTTGATTCATTACAGGGAGGTTGTTGTCTTCCTGGATGATCTGGAATTGCAGTGTGGTGCAAGAAAATCTTTATTCCTATTTTTTTTAAATTACACATTGGTGTATCCTTACATCATTTCCTTTTCCTTTCTTTTAGAAACGCAGGCAGTTGATGTATCCTGATGACCTCAAACATGACATGAGAAATTTCTCATGTATGGAAAACAGTGGATCATCACGTTGATGGTAAATAATGTGTTATTTCCTTCGACAGAAATACAGAATTTAAAAAATACAGAAATTAGAATAATAACACTAAAGTAGAACCAGAACTGAAGAAGCTTCTTGGATGAGAGGCGAAACGTCTTCAAGAACTCTATCAAGTCCAGTTGCCTACGACAAACCTTGCTACGAATACCATGACCTGGATGACTGAGAACCTTCACAGACAACACTAAAGTAAATACAGACTGAACTCACCAAG
>JAJHUR010097236.1:0-12281 GCA_027495735.1 Lutjanus campechanus
GCACTACAGTTTTTTTTCTCTTAATCTGATCGTTTATTGTTATTGTGTGTGTGTGTGTGTGTGTGTGTGTGTGTCCGTTCAGTCTCTGTGTGTTTTCCCAGAGTGAGTGAACCAGGAGAGTTGAGGCAGGAATATGAGGAGCAGGTCACTAAAGTAAGTTCTCTCTCTGACTGAATGAATCTACTGAGATATATTTAGTATATATGATGTTTTAGTTTCATTACATTTAATCTGCTCATTAGAGCTGCCACAGTAGATCAAATAATCGATTATTACATTAATTGCCAACTATTTTGATAAACAAATAATCGATTCAAGTAATTTGTAATGAAAAAATGCCAAAATTCAGATTTCAGCTTCTTAAATGTGAATATTTTCTGGTTTCTTTACTCCGAAGAAACAATAATTTGGTTTCTTCTAATTTTTGGTTGTGAACAAAAGACATTTGAGGACA
Organism: Lutjanus campechanus; assembly: GCA_027495735.1. NCBI lineage: Eukaryota > Metazoa > Chordata > Actinopteri > Lutjaniformes > Lutjanidae > Lutjanus > Lutjanus campechanus. The sequence continues at coordinate 455 of JAJHUR010097236.1, forward strand.
TCATCTTGACATTTCTCATCATTTTCTGACATTTTATTGACCAAACAACTGATCAATTAAAATCATAGTTACAGGATATCACAATATCAAATAGTCACATTTTTTTCAAAATCATTCAGCCACAGTAATCAATAATGTTTGATCAGAAAGTCTGTCTGCAGAGACTCAAGAACATCAGCTGATGTGTGTTTGTGTTCTAACAGACATCAGAGGTTTGATCAGAGTCAGTCAGGGTGGGGTGTGTTCCATGTTTGTGATGATGTTGTTGTTGTTGTTGTTGTTGTCAGCTGACAGAGGAGAAGCGAGCCCAGGACGAGGAGGAGAGGAAAGCCAGTGAGGAGTACATCCAGAGACTGCTGGCCGAGGAGGAGCAGCTGCAGCAGGAGGAGAGGAGGAGGAGGGAGGAAGATGAGAGGCTGGCCAGGCTGCTCAGTGACCAGCTGGTCAGTGTTTCACTCCTCAATATCCTGACAGACAATCATCAATAATCTGACAGATAACTGCTTTATCATCAATAACTAATAGGGATGCACGATAACTATCGGTACGATAATTATCGGCCCGATGTTGGGGAAAATGACGTCACACCGATAAGTCCGATAATGACATTTTTTGCCGATAACTACATCCAATTATAAATAGCCATCGTTGGTTTGATTTCGCTTTATTTCAGTGCTTTGTCTGCCCTGTGTTGCTGGCGCCTGCTGATGTCACGTGCCTAACGTCATATTGATGCGCCACCTCAAACATAAACATGGTGCTGCCTTCACCAGTGTGGGCATTTTTCACCGTTTCTGAAAAAGACAACACGATCCCGTATGCAATAAATGTTCAGCCGAAGTGCCGAGAGGAGGTAAAGTCTACCAGTTTCAACACATCAACCTTATTAGCCACTTAAAAGTTTCACCATCTAAACGACGGTATTTGGAGAGGATGAGAAGACTGCTGCAGCTAACGCAACCAGCAAGAAACCACACAGCCGGCAGATAAAATTGAACAGAATTTATTAATTTATAAACACTGTCAGTAAAAAATACTGTGCATATTAAGAGCCGTTAATCACAGTCAACAATCGCCAAATCGTACTTTAAATGCTGCTGAACTGTACGCTATTTTGCGCTGTGCAAACAAACATGACATATTAATATACAAAACATGAACAACTCACTAAATTCTTCACCTTTTCAGACCGAAGAGGGTGACAGCGTCTGCAGGGTAAACAACTTGGAGCTGACGGTCAGCTGTCAGCCTGCCACGCAGTGTTAGCAGCAGCTAACGTTAGCAGCAGCGGCAGCTTCTTCAGGTTTAAGTCCGTGTCTGTACTTCATGTGGTCACGTTACCCCAGTCGAGTGAATATATGTATTAGGTTATTCTGTCAGTCTATATTCAACATTATTTCTATCGTCTTGATTAAAACGTGAGCTGTCATCTGTCCAACTTTACTGATATAAACATCTGTGGTTGCCTAGGCGACCGGGGCTTACGTGCTGGGCGAGAGGGGGGCGCTGAACTTTATAATGTGCTCGTAACACACATTCAAACGCTGATCCATAACAACGAACAGAGTTTTCATTCTGTAAATCTTTTATTTTTGTATGGACAGTGATGCACTTTATTTTTTCACTGAGTTTTTGTTCTGTAAAATCTTTTTTATTGAGTGATGCAGCTGAATGAAGCAATAATAAATAGGGATTTTTTTTAGTCATAACTTTTCTTGTTTTTGTTGTGATTATAACACTAGTGATGTATGTTACATTATTCTGATAAGTCAGAGGCAGAGATATAATGTTAAATTCATCTTTACTCACTACATCTTTGCCTTTCTTTACCTCAGGTGTTTATATAAACTATTAAAAATGTTATCGGTTATCGGTATCGGTTATGAGAAGCAGGAAGTTATCGGTTATCGGTAACGGTGAGAAAAAACAGTTATCGTGCATCCCTAATAACTAATAATAACATGTCCGCCTCGTCTTCCTCCTGCAGAACTCTCAGGAGATCCTTCGTCCTGCTGACGTCACTCCAGCCAAGAAGAAGAAGGAGGTGATCGTGGGACAGATGGACAGGTAGGACGATGGTTTAGAGTCCATCACTGCAGGTACCAGTCACATGACCCGACTGGCTCCATGACGACCAGTCACATGACCCGACTGGATCCAAGACGACCAGTCACATGACCCGACTGGATCCATGACGACCAGTCACATGAGCAGCATGAAACCTGTCTCAGACTGATGATGATGATGTTTCTGTTTCAGGTTCTTGTGTTCTCGTTCTTCTAAAAGCAGCTCCTCCTCAGACTGTAGCTCCGCCTCCAGCTTCACAGCCAATAAGGTTCGTTCAAACTCTGCTAATTAAAGGAACAGTTCAACATTTAGTGAAACCTTCTGTTTTCCTTCAGTGCTCCAATTTTTTTTTTTTTTTATTATATTATTGTGATATTAATTAAAACTCAAGTCAAATTATTTATTCATACAAAACAAATAATTCTGTTTCAACAGACAGAGCTGATGTTTACTAAGTTATTTATGCTCTGATACATGTTTGCAGTCTTTAAGCTAAGCTAGCTGTTTGCGGTCTTTATGCTAAGCTAAGCAGCTGCAGCCTGTAGCTAACTGTCAGAGAAGAAGACATTTTGATTGAATGTTGAACTGTTTCTCTAACGAGACTCAATCTGGTTCACGTCCTGTTTCAGGAGAACATCCTGGTCTCAGAGCGTCTCCCCCCTCAATTGGATTATTATGGGGACCAATCAGAACCTCCGTCACCCTCAGAGGAGGAGCAGCTCCACCTTGGGACACTCAGGAGTCACATGACCTCAGAGGGAGGAGTCAAGAGGAAGAGCTCCGAGCTGGAGACGTCACAGGACGAGGAGGAGACGGTAACCAAACGAGTCTGTCCCTCCTCCTCTTCCTCTCTGCAGGGTGTGGCTCAGCGGGAGGCGGAGCTTATGAGCAGACACCAGCAGGAGGAAGAGGACCGCAGACTGGCTCTGCTCCTGCAGAAGGAGCTGGACCAGGAGGAGAAGAAGAGGGCCACCGACCGCCGCAAAGGATCCACAGACGCCTACCCGCTCCGCCAGAACCGCGGGGAGAGGGTGGAGGCCAGCACCTCCTCCCACACACCAAGACAGAGCCCCTCCTCCTCTTCTTCATCTGTAAAGACTACCAAGTCCTCCTCCTCCTCCTCCTCCTCCTCTCTAAAGACTCCAAAGACTTCATCCTCCTCCTCCTCCAGCAGGAGCAGTAAACAGGTGACTCTGACTGAGATGTTCTCCACTCTGAGCAGCTGAACCTTTGGCTCTTCTTCTTCTTCTTCTTCATCTCCTTCTGCTTCTTCTTCTGTGGTTTCTCAGTCATGAATAAAAGTAATTCTGACTGAAGTTAAACTGACTTCATTTTTTCACTGTGGAGACTCCACATGGACAAAAGTCTGTGGACAGCTGAATAAAGCTGCTCCGCCCTGACAGCTTCTTCACTAATGTCACCTGAGATCAGCTGGTCTCAGGTGATCAGACTCTGACAGGTCCTGACAGGTGGATCAGGATCTGCTGCTCTGACACCATCAGGCCTCAGTCATGTTCTCACTGAGTGCAGTTCAGGTGAAAGTCCACCAGGGAGCGTTTGATTTTTCTCTCTTATCACAGGTGAACTGATGTGTGCATGTTGTGATCAACTGTAATTTTCTTTGAAAGTTTTCTCTTTAGTTTGGATAAAAAGTTTTAAATATTTGCTGTTTGAGTTTGAGAGGGTGGAAAGAAAAAAAAGTTCAGATTCTCTGATTTCAGCTTGTTAAATTTGAATATTTTCTGTTTTCTTTACTCCTCTCTGACAGTAACCTGAATATCTTTGAGACATTTAAGGATGTTATCTTGGACTTTGATCTGAACCAAACAACTGAAAGATTAATGGAAATATGATCAATTGATAACTGTTATAGGAAAGATGTGGAAAAATCGGTTCACAAATAGGTGCAAATATGTTTCTTTTCTTCTCTCAGACGTACGTCTTTGGACCTGTTTTACCTTTGACAAGACTGACTGTGTTCATTCAGAGATACACTGTTTTGAGTCGTTTTTTATTTTGAAAAAAGTCAAATTTCTCTGATTCCAGCTACTTAAATGTGAATATTTTCTGGTTTTGACCCATTTTTCAAGTCTTTGTCGACATTGTGGCAGGATGAATTAATCCTGGTTATCAGCTGTTTGTGACGCCGAGATTTATCAGTCGTCTCCCCTACGTTCGTGCAGTTCATCCCCAAATTCTCTGATTCCAGCTACTTAAATGTGAATATTTTCTGGTGTCTTTACTCCTCTCTGATAGTAAACTGAATATTTTTGAGAACAAACTTTGATCGTTTTCTGACTTTTTATGGACCAACTGACAAATTGATTAAAAAAAAAGGTTAATTGATAATGAAAATAATTGTGCCAGGAAAGACTTGAAAAATGGGTCCAAACATGTGGACCTCTGGTTTCTCAACAACGTGGCACTCGTTTGAAAAAACTTTCACCTCGGTTCTGTTTTTAGTTTCATGCACTTGTTTCACCTGCAGCCTGTTTGATTTGGTCCAAATCGGTGCTGACGGACGACCAGAGACTGAACGAGGTTCAGAAGCAGCACGTCTGATTTAACCCTCAGCACCTTTTTATAGGAACGTCCTCAAAAAGATGAGGACGAGGTTTGGAAGAAAAACTGAAAACCTTCCGTCCACTTGACTTTACTTCCTGTTTGTTAGAAACTGTGCACAGCTTATTTATGCTAAACATCAGATGCAAACGGAGCTTCTGCCTCTGGTTTACTAACCTGACACGCCAGATGGTTTGGTGTTCATGGCTGCAGGCTGTTAAACGTGTCGACTGGACTGAGGATGTGATCAGAACTGCTCGTGTTTGCAGCACCTGTTGACCAGTTGTCATGACGTAGACATGAAGAAGTAGTTTTAAACACTCTAAAGTTTGTAGCTGACGTCACATCGGCACGTTTTGTTCTGCTGATGACTTTTAACTCACACGGGGTCCCAGACAGGTCTCTGCGTTAGCATGTTAGCATGTTAGCATCACAGACTGTATAACGAAACATGGGCGAAGCCTCCGTGACGTCACTCACAGTTTTGAAGTGAAGCTCAGTGTGAAGTCTCCGTCTTGTCAGTGCCTGAAAGAAGTGTCCGGCCACCTGTGACGGCAGAGTGGCCACGCCCCTTAATTATGCAGAACCTTAAAGCCTTAACGTAATAAAACAGGGAACCTAAGCTCTCGAGACCAAAACAGTTTTTGTTGCAGCCTGTGAACATGTTTGTTTCTGTTGTAAAGGTTTGATACGAGTCTCTGCGGGGACGGACTCACTGCTGGAGCCTCCAGTGGACATTAGAGGAACTGCAGCTCTTCAGCTTCCTGTTTATAATCTGTCAGATTACAAAGTGTCTGTTGTCCTCTGTGTTAACACTCAGCTGATTTAATGTCTGTTCTCTCAGTTCATTGTTGGGGGCGGAGCTTAGTCTGTTTTCAAGCAGGGGAAAAAAAGGCGTCCAGTCTCTGAAATAAACCGTAAAGTAACAGAATATTGATCCACAGTTGATCAGCTTTGTTTGGTGATGCTTCTGTCAGTCGTCACAACAGACCCGCCCCCTTGTTAAATAAACAGTTGTGATTGGTCAGAAGAGATCCAGGACAGGAAGGAAGGTCACATGAAACCTGAGCTTCAGAGGAAACAAACTGTAAAAATACACAAAGAAGTTTTAAAGTTTTCTGTGTGTTGAACATTTGGGCCTGCGGGGGGCGCTGCTGATCATGTGACCTGCTGTGAGTCTGAGTGACTTTAACTAATAAAATCAGATATTCACGCTATAGCTCTAAGAGTTTGTTGTTTCTTGCTGGAAAACTTCTTCGACTCGTGTTGATTCATTTTAAAGTTGCTGCCGATGTTTCAGGTGAAATTTGAAGCTGAAGGCTCATTTTTCAGTGAATAAATATTGATTGAATATTGATCGATTGAAATGATCGACAGAATATTAGTTTTAGTATTTTAAAAAGAAATGATTGTTTTCTAGTTTCTCCTCTGAGGAGGCGAGACTTCCTCACGTTCGTCCATTAAGATATATACGAAGTCTCGCGAGATCGACGCCATGTTTTCATCCTATCGGCTACATGCTACAGCTGATATTTCTGCTAAAAACATGGCGTAAATGGCGTCTTATGCGGTTAATTTTTAATGTCGCGGCTCGCGGACACTTGGATTACACCACACAAGCAGGATGGAGACACTTTGTGTTTGTTTTGTGTGCTATTTTTAACGTTTTATCTGTGGTCACCATTCACTGCCATTGTACTGGATGAGGCTGCTACCCTGTTTCTCCTAAAACTCCAGGATTGTTTTGTGAACTGAAGACCTTCACCATCATCACATCGGCACAGTGGTGAGGACATACTGAGTGGGTTATTCTCACAAAGTGGAATATTGCTTTAAACTTGCAGATGTTTTATTAAATGTTTACAGTGAGAGTTCGGCTCTGTGCTAACAGTTAGCCACAGTTAGCATCTGTGTTCTCCGGCTGCTCCGACAACAGAACAACAAACGGAACAACAGAACCACAAACGGAACAGGTGCTGGAAAGTTTTTAACATTTTTAACAGGAGGGAAACTGAGACCCAACAGCCAATCAAACCAGAGATCAGAGTGTTTGTGCTGATCTGGAGTCAGTTTGGTGAGATTTATCAGTTGACCTGAAGAAGAAAAGTAAGTCTGAAGACTTTCACAGTCTGACAGTGGTGGAAAGAGAACTGACATCTGTACTCCAGTAGAAGTACTGTTGCATTACTAAAATACTACTCAGTTACAAGTAAAAGTACTGATGATAGAAAAATACTTAAGTGAAAATCAGTATTCGTCGAAAAGCTTCTCAAAAATGAATATTAGTTACTTTTGACCGTTAATGTCACCGTCACTTTTCAGCATTTTCCTGAACCAATAGTTGAAAACGTTAACAATCGATTAATCATTAATAATTTATAAGATATAAAATATGTTTTTTTCATTTTTGAAGTTTAATTTTCATTATTCAACAAACATCTCCACCAGAACAGTGATTATTGATTAAATATCCATCAGTGCATCTTTAGTCATTTAAATTCTTAAAGGCAATTAATCGATTAATGATTAATTATTAACATCCTTTCTCCAAATATGTGCTGCCGCAGGGTTTTATTTGTATAAAATTGTTTTCATTGGCTCATTTGTGATCAGATCACTTGATTGGCTGCTAAATGAAGATGAACAGTTTGGATATTAATTCAATTTATACTCAGCATTCATGATTTTAAAAGTAACTAAGTAGATTACATAGTGTAATGCATACTTAAGTACAAGTAAAAGTAAACAAGCACACCAAGAAAAAAAACCTACTTAATTATAGTAATTTGAGTATTTGTAATAAGTTACTGTTGTTTCTGGTTCTGTTGTAAACGTTCCTCAGTGTTCTTTAACGTGCTGTCGGTGACATCAGAGCGAGGCTGCTGCCTGCTGGTTTCATCGTTCTTTGTCTGTGGGTTCTCTGTGGTCATGTGACCCTGACGTCTGCTCGTCCGCGTGGATCACACACGCTGTGTCAGCATGTATCGATCCAGACCACAGTCTGATCTGAGGTCAGTACTGTGATGTGTTTGAGGTCAGTCTGCTGAGTCAGGACATTTGACACTCGGCGTGAACTTATGTCATTGTTTCATTTTCACTGTTTTCTGTGATTCCTGTAACACTTATTGACATCATCAGTTTTCTGTAGAATCTGATGTGCAGCTCAGCACAGCTCACAATAATTTTACAAACAGAAATTAGGTTTTTTTATCAAACATTGCACCTCCTGTGATTTGAAAATTGCAGTAAACCACAGTGTGATTTCAATAAAATCTTCGATTAATCGTTCTGTCCTCTGTCCTCTTTACAAACAAACCGTCTTCGTCCTGTTAACAAAACTTTAAAGTGAACAAACTGAACAGAATCACTTCTTTAAAGGATCCGTTCTCTGCAGGATTCACTCGTAGTGAGGGAACGGAGCACGTTCCACGATCCGTCAACTCAACGTTCTACACAGAAGCGAAACCAGATATTAATTTAATAATTACATGTATAGAAAAAATACAGCTGTGTATAATCTGCTCAGATTGTGAGTTTCAGTTTGAAAACAACTGAACTCTGATCTCATTGGCTCCTCCACGATCAGCTGCTCATGTTTCAGTCAGTGGGCGGAGCCATGCTGTCGGTCAAACACTGAACAAATCTCTTTAATGATTCTGTGAACTGTAAAAAAAACTGCAGATACTGACGCTGTGGATCAAACAGAGACGTCTGAAGAGGACAGACCAGGACCAGGACCAGGACCAGAACCAGGACCCTGATGTCATCATCAACCATCATCCGGACCAGTTCAACCAGCTCACGTCATCCTGTGGGGTGATGGTATGAGGACTGGATGACAGGTCAGACCTGACCTGGTTTCCCATGAGTCTTTGCAGTGACTCACGGTGCCCACAGAGGAGCTAAAATAAGAAGAACTGAAAATAGAGACAAAAGATGAAGTGAACTCAGAGTCCTGAGCTCAGACTGTTTTTAATCCTCAAGTCTGATCCACAGTCTCACTTTTTACTCACTTTAGATTCAGTTGACTAAAATCTTCTGACGTCTAACAGGTTTAATGAACATTTATTTTAACATGAATCATCCAGAGGAGACAAACCAGAGACGACAGGACGGACGTGAGACCAAACCTGCTTCACTTTCCCTAATCAATCATTGGTAGTCAAAGATTTATTTCCACGGCAACATGTTGCAGATTCTAAGACGGCGTCACGTTAAACACTTTAATATCAGATAACACGCAGAGCGCACTCATAAAAAATCATGTCATATTTCAGATCTTTACTTGATCGATCAAATTCTACTTGATCAACCAGATTCTTAGCAACCAATTAACTGATCGTCGATTAATCGTTATAAGTCCCAGTTAAATGAGTAAGTTAGTCAAATAGGCTACATGACAAAATGTCCAGACTCATGTTCTGTGTGTTGAGTCGTGTTCTCACAAACAGAGAAATTTGTCATTTATTCAAGTTTTCGCTGAGTTTCCTGTTCGATGTTTTAACTTCAGTAAAAACTCGTCTGAACGTGACGTGAATGAAACTTTAACACACGACCTCGTCTGTGAACATGATTCCAGGCGTCGTTCTGTCTAAAAGTTTTCATCCGGCAAAAACTGAGACACCAAAACTCACCAAAATCAGCAAACTGGTTTTAAATGTCCTTTAATGTTGTTTTGGGCCTGGACACAATAATCAGGACACCTTCATCAAAAACCACAGAAACATTTAAATGATGCTTCACATGTTCATTAATGTTATTTTGATGTTATAACAGAGATAAATATGAGCCGAGACGTCTGCTCAGAATGTTTCCATATATGGTCGTGGGCGTGTCTGCGTGTATCTGTTATAAATGTGTGAGTTTGTTCCTCAGACTGAGTCTGACCTTCATCAACCGTCCGACCGTCCGACTGTCAACAGCTCCCAGGGTGAGTTTCTCTCATCACACACACACACACACACACACACAACTTTTTTATAATATTAACGTGTCATTATAATTAACAGCAGCTCTGCAGATGATTTAATTCTTTATTTTGTTAATTATTATCAGACTCGTCATCATGTGACCAACAGTCAGTTAAACTTCATCGTCTGCAGGATCCTGCTGCTCAAAAATATTAATTCAAGACTGAGACAAACAAATATTTAATATTTTCATCATAAATTGGGGGAAATAATAACCAGGTTCTTTAAAATGAACTGAGATGATTCCTGATCCTATAATGTAGTTATTGTATATTTCTTACAGTAACTTGTGTTGTGCAGCCTGAACTGAACCTCCCATTCAAGATTCAGGATTCAAGAACTTTATTGTCACTGTGCAGGAATGATGAAATGTTAGTTGCGTCCTCCTCAAATGATTCTGTGGTCGCACATATTACAAATATGTGCATGTAGTGGTTAAAGTGACATATGAGTCATGTGTCAGAGAACATCAGCTGTCAGGCTGAGGAGAAGTTTAACAACACTGTGTTTGAGAGGAAGCTGTTTATGGATCTGAACTCAAACAGCTGATGTCCAGGGTGCGTAAGTGTTCTTAACCCTCCTGTGAAGGTCCAGAGTCCTGCTCTGTTTTCACAACACGCTGTCGGGCTTTTTGTCAGCTGAGGTGCAGCTGCTGCACCAGGTTGTCGTACAGTTTGTCAGGATGTTTTATTGTGTAGGTCAGAGGCAGTGGTCATGAAAAATGTGTAGTTATTGTATAGTTCATATCTCATATTGTATTTTGATCTGTGCAGTGTGGACTCAGCACTGCAGTCTGTTCTGCACTTTAAATTTTATCTATTGTGTCTGTTTGTGCAGAACTACAGAAATTATCAGCGTTTCACTAAATCTTCTGCAAACATGTTTTCATTTATGATCAATGTCACTGCACACTTTCCTTTTATAAATCAGCTAAACTAAACTAAATCACAGACAAAAAATTAATTTATTAATTTGTTGTTTCAGTTCATGTTTTAATACGAAAACATTTGTCTTTGTTGTTTTTTCTGTTTTATATCTGAGAAAACTTTTAAACTGTTGGACGTTTGAAGACTTTGAAAATTGGACAGAGACGGACTTTAAGACAGTTAAACTCTTCCCTGATGTTTTATAGATGAAACATTTGGTCATTTAATCTGAAAAATAATTGATAATGAAGGTAATAGTTTGTTGCCGCTCTGTTCATCCTTTTATTCAACATGTAAAACAGTTAAATGAGTCAGTTAACGTGTCTGTTAACTGTTAAAGAGGAGAACAGAAGTTGTGAAGGAAGTGGACTTCTTTGGCAATAAAAGCATTAGACTGTTGAGTCTGTAACTGACAGAGGGGGCGGAGTCACTCGCTGCACCTGACAGGAGGATGTAAACAATAACAAAGATGGCGGATGTAAACTGAGTCTGACAGTGAACTGGTTTACGTCTGTCAGTCAGTAGATCTTTTCTTTTCAGCCTCTTTTAGCTCCTAGTTTTGGTTTTGCAGCACACTTCCTGTCTGGATCAGCTTTCAGAATAAAAGCGGGGGATGTAGCAGCTACAGACACCAAACATGAAGCTGACAGAGTGAACATTAGACTGGTTCATTAATTTATCCAATAAAATTATTTAATCACATCTTTAACTGTTGGGACATTTAAATTATTTTAAAGCAAAAAAAAAAAAAAAGATTCAGTTTTATTATGAAGGATTAGCATGTAGCAATTAGCATAGCACCATGCTAACCCTCTGACGACACACAGATGTGCGTGTCGAGGTGTCTACGGTGTGTCGGCGTCTCTCTGGTTCCCATGGCGATCGTCTGCTTGCTGTCCAACATCCTGCTGCTGCTTCCTGAACTCAACATCCACTTCCTGTTGGAGGGTCATGTGACCAGAGAGGCAACGTGGGCGACGGGTCTGTGGGGCTCCGGGCTAATGGTACATGTGTGTGTGTGTGTCTACATGTGTGTCGTGTGTGTGATGTGTCATATGCTGTGTGTGTGTGTGTGTGTGTGTGTGTGTGTCACGTGCTCTGGTTTATTTTCTGATGTTGACTCACACTCAGTGTGTCACTTCTCACCATATTTAGAATCACTCCTGACAAAAAAATCTGTTCAAGTTCTTGTGAAAACTTCAAGTTACAAACTTTTATTATGAGTTTGTTTTTTGGATCTAAAGACAGTTTTAAAGTTTTCTGTGGAGTTTTTAACATTAAAAACACTGAGATGTGCTGCAG
>JAJHUR010097237.1:0-15567 GCA_027495735.1 Lutjanus campechanus
GTATTTTGGGACTCTTGTGACGCTGGTGACTGGGAGGGTGTGTTGTTATTTGAAGTTTGAGTGTGAAGTGTGAATAACATACTTAACAAAGTACATTTAAAGTGTGTAATTAGCTCCATTAATAAAAATGTGCATTTGTACATAACAATGGAAGGAATAGCAGGACAAACAATCAATAAACCTAACGATGAAAATGAAACATTATAGGCTACTAAACAGTTTGAACATTTGGTATTGAGGTAATCCAAAAGTGACAGAAAGTAATCAAGTTTTGAACTGCTCTAATATTACGATATTTGGATTACACTGACTGACTACACTCTTTTGCTGTATTCTGTATACATTTTTAAAGTAACCCTTCCATCCCTGGGTTTATGTCACGGGTCGAGACACTGACCCAAAGCACCACCAAACTTGTGGCCATTGTTCAGTCTGCCCCCTTTCAAAATTCATCAAGGACCTCAAATATTATTGAAATGGCCAAGTGCAATATCCAAATGCAGAAGGTCAAATATATCAAAATATACCATTATAAACTCCAAAATCACATCATAATCATCATTTTTGTATTTTGCCTCATGAAAATGAAATGCAAAAAATGTCTTTCCCATTAAAATCATGATACATATTGCAATTGCAATCTGTCAAAAAAAATGTTCTGAGTGGCCCATTGAGTGCTCCTGCCCTAAACTGTACACTCACCTTAGTTTATTCAGCAGGTTCTGGGTCACTGAACTCATCACAGTGTGTCCTCGTGGGCTTAAGGAGGTTCCACATCTCTCATAAATCATCTAAGCCTAACATGTAATGCATATAGCAGAGGCGCACAAATGTTTTTTCCTTGGAGGGCCAAAACTGAAATTCACTGGTGGACCACGGGCCAAGATTTTCAATCTGACAGAGTTGATGTCTACATTTTAATAAAATATGAATCAGCATGTTCACACTTCGAATCATTGTAAATAGTTTTTGTGTTGAAAGCGTTGAGTTGGAAGGTCAGTGCTTTTGATCAATAAGCGAGACGTCTTATTACTTTAATGTACTTACACACTGAAAAAAAAATGTTGGAAAAACTTTTAAAAAATGCTTTAGTTGGTTACACACAAACAAATTATTTTATTTTTCAAATGGAGTTAACGAGTTAGGTGACCAGAATTGCTTTAAGTCAGATGTACTTAATAATCAGATTGCTATCAAATCAACAGTTTGCATTAATGCAACTCAAAATGAAGGCAAGTCGACTTAAAGTTTTCCAATTTTCCAACTCAATTGTTTACTTTACTTACAGATAAAACACTGCTTAGTTTTCAGGAAAAGTAGTTTTTATAGTGACATATAGCATGACTTAACATTAGCTGGTTTGCGTCAGCAAGTTCACTAAAACTTCAGCAATACAGTTTACGCACTTAAGGTGGACCATTTTATATCTGACGTGACACAATGTTTGATCACAAAATATAATCTTGTCTTGCATCAGACCTTCTTTCGGCTGAAAATGGCGGCTGAACTGTACAGGGGAAAAATCTGGAGAAGATGAGGATGTTGTGGTGTCAGACGTACAACACTAAGAGAAACCTAACTGAAGTGCTTTTACTAAAATAACGGTAGCAGGTTAAAGGAACGGGGTGTAATTTTAAAAGGACACTCCACCCCAGAATCATAATCCACTCAATATGTACGCACCCCTACGCCGATGTGAGGATGGGTGAAGATCTTCAGTTCACAAAACAATCCTGGAGTTTGTAGCAGGTAGGATGTAAACATGGTGTCGATCTCACGTTATTTTCACACGTGCATCCATTAAGAGATATACGAAGTCTCGCGAGATCGATGCCATGTTTGCATCCTACCTGCTACATGCTGCAGTTGACATTTTGGCTAAAAACATGGTGTAAATTACGTCTTTTGCGGTTAAATTTTAATGTCGTGGCTCGCGGACACTTGGATTACACCACACGAGCAGGATGGAGACATTTTGTGTTTGTTTTGTGTCTTTTTTTTTTTTTTTTTACATTTACATTTGGTCTCCATTCACTGCCATTGGCTGCAACCCTGTTTTCTGCCGAAACTCCAGGATTGTTTTGTGAACTGAAGATCTTCACCCATCTTCACATCAGCATAGTGGTGAGTACATATTGAGTGGATGATTATCTAAGAGTGGAATATCGCTTAAAGTTGTTATAATTCAAAAAAGTAGACAGTCATCATTCATTCAAAACATTAAATGACTTCAACTACTACTGTAATACATTTTTTACAATGCAGGTTAATCTTACGACATATTTGTAAGAGACAAGTCAGCATAAACTTCTTAATGCTGCATGAGGAAGAGCGCCAAGCTTGAAACGTGTAAGTTGATCCAAAGCTTTTCTGCGTTCTTTGTGCCAAGTGCCTGCATTTGTGCACATATTAAGCATAATGTCTTTTTCATTTGTTTGCATTCTTCAGCTCCCGTCTCTTCTTCTTCTTTTTTTTTTTCTTGGTGAGTATTATTACTGATCCCCCTTGGGCAGCTGTTTTTCAAACTTTCTTTCTCATGGACCCCTATTTTTGTATTTAGTATTTTCACATTACATTCACAAATGTGATCTCAGTCTTGTTCTCTCAGACTCTGCCGGCCTGCAGTGGAGGATCCTTGCAGGTCTTGCCCCGCCATCAGGCTGCAGTTGCAGCAGTGTTTGGCTAGGGGACGCCACAGGAACACCAAAGTACTCCTCATCAGTGCTGGAGTTGAACTTGCTCTGGACACATGACCTCCTGAGGTTGACTCATTGGGTTTTTATTATTAATCAGTAATACATTAATTCTCCTTTGCTGTAACCTTTTCAATCCTTATAATAAAATCTAGAGAGTAATATATGATAATAATGTTTCAAAGTTGGGTTTTCTGTACATAAGTCAACCTCAGAAACAACTAAAGTCATCTGATTATTTCAGAATGAAGTGGCTTGTTACGCTTTCACACAATGTGGCTCCAAACTCATCATATACTCATCCCCTGAGCACAACATTAACAATCAAGCATATTTTATTGGTATGAATCAGTGGTAACAGGATATTTGAAGCCTTGTAAGAAAGTATTTATTTGAGCAAACTATGTAAAAATCTACAAATTTGGTAAAAATGACCTTGATTTGCAGAGAGATTGGCGTTTCTATGGGCAAATTCCAAAACGAATAAAATTGAAAGAAAATATAAAGAATTAAAATACTTGTTTGTGTTTACAGTGCTAGTGATTTGAAACCCCCAAACAACTAAGAGCTGATCTGTTAAAAAGAAAGAGGAAAAAACAGAATCTTCTCTCGTCATTTCATTAGCAGGATTGTCTCTCAAGGTCTCCAACACATGAAACTTGTTTATTCGCCGCTACTTGCCAAACAATTTTAACACATTCAAGCAGAAGGGAAATAAATAAACCGCAGTCAGTCGTGCAATTTGCGTTTCCTCTTCCAAAGCTAAATCTGTCTTGTCTCGCAAAACACCACCCATCCTCTTTGGTTTGATTTTTTTTTTCCCTCTCTACAGCCGTGAACCAAAAGGATTCACAGAAACGCTTTCTATTCCGTTGTTGCGTTCACGGCCTATGGGAAATATGGTCAAAATTAGCTTCCTCCTGTGTGGAAACTCCTCAAGTTTCAGTTGCTGATTGATCACTGACTCGACACATCTCAGTCACGTGGAATTTAACTGTGTTGATTTAAAATACAATCAGTAACTGGAAAAATATGTTCTGCACGTTGGCAATACGTGCCCTGGAATTTTTTCTACATTTCCCATGATATGAACGCAGCATGAGTCAGACTTTGATGTCTTTTAACTAAATGACTGATCACTTTCTCAAACAGTGATTTCAGAGAAGAACTATTCAGGTGCTTCAATCAAGTAAAAGTACAAATGCTAGAATGTTAAAAGATAATAGGGAAATACACTGGTTTACACACATCAGTACCAGCACTGATAATATAATACTCTTATTGCAATATTTAGGGCTGCAACTAATGATTATTTTTATTATTGATTATTTTCTGAATTAATCAAAGAGTTTTTGGTCTATAAAATGTCAAAAAATGATGAAAAATGTCAAACAATATTTTCCAAAGCCCAAGACAATGTCCTCAAATGTCTTGTTTTGTCCACAATCCAAACATATTCAGTTTACCATTACAGAGGACTAAAGAGACCAGAAAATAATCATATTTAAAATTTGAAATCTGAGCTTTTTTCTTTGAAAAAATCAGCCAGACAATTAATAAATTATCAAAATAGTCAGTGATTAATTTAATAGTTGACAACTAATTGATATCATTGCGACTCTACTTAATTTTGTTTGTTATGACTTCACTAAGCATCGGCCTATGAATGGGAGCAACTGTAATGTAAACCAATTTCCCCTGGGAATCAGTTAGGTATTCCTGATTCTGATTTTCTCAAATAAATATAGAAGACTAAAAAGTACAACGTTTCACACCGAATTCTAGCAGAGAAGAATAATTAAGTAACGTAAAACAAAAAACGTATAATACTTAATACTTGTAATACTTGTACGTGTATTTAGTTACTTTCCGTCACTTGAGAATTTATTTTAAGAAAGTTTAAAGTCTGCACCTTTTTTCCCATACGCCTTGAACGCAGCACTCGTCTTCCCCTCTCTGCCTTCACTTCTTTCTCTTCTTCTGTGCTCTGTGCAGGGCAGTAGGGGGTGATGGCTTGTTCCTGGAAGAGCCCAGCCTGCCTGCAGAGTCACTCACATTCCTGGCTGGGATTCAATGACTGAGCCAGACACACAAACACAGAGGGAGGGAGGGAGGAGGGAGGAGGGGGAGGAGGAGGGCGAGAGAGGGAGGGAGCCACAGACTGGAGCAGTACAGTCAGAGTGAGCTGCGGGGGCACACCGAGCGGACTGCTGCAGTCCTCGACAGCGGAAAGAGCCTCAAATAAGGATTTTTTATCGACTCACAACTCCCGCTTTTGTTTCATTTTCGCCTACTCGCTGTTGGAATTCGACAGACGGAACTTTTCGCCGCTCAGGAGTTTGGACAGCCGGGTGTTTTTCGGATATGGACAGTCGGCGAGCCGCTGCAGGGAGCGACTGGCCGGTGTTCACTCACTAGTCGCGGGGATAAAACTGCAAACTCGCCGTGTGGGACTTTTTACTGGATGTTTGATGAAGCGCTTCGCTGTTTTGCTCAGTTCTGGGACACCGTGGATTTACCAGGTTCAGGGACGGATAGATACTCGTGATTCCCGGTCGACGACGAGAAGGATTTACGCTTCTAAAGTTGCAGGAAAAACATGGAGACTGTAAGTCGGCAGAGCTTCCAGCCTCACCCGGGACTGCAACAAACTCTGAAGCAGTTTCACCTCAGCTCTATGAGCTCTCTTGGCGGACCGGCGGCTTTCTCTGCCCGGTGGCAACATGAGCTCCTCTTCAAGAAGGACGGCAAGGAGCCCGAGCCGGTTCTGCAGCACCTACCGCCGCCGGTGATGCCCGGCCCGCTCTTCATCCCGTCGGACCGCTCCACGGAGAGGTGCGAGACGGTGCTGGAAGGCGAGACCATCTCTTGCTTCGTGGTCGGCGGGGAGAAGCGCCTGTGCCTGCCGCAGATCCTCAACACGGTGCTGCGGGACTTCACCCTGCAGCAGATCAACTCAGTGTGCGACGAGCTGCACATCTACTGCTCCCGGTGCACGGCGGACCAGCTGGAGATCCTCAAAGTCATGGGGATCCTGCCCTTCTCGGCGCCGTCCTGCGGCCTCATCACCAAGACGGACGCGGAGCGGCTCTGCAACGCCCTGATCTACGGAGGCGCCTACCCGCCGCGCTGCAAGAAGGAGCTGAGCGGAGGAGGAGGCTCGCTGGAGCTGGAGCTCACCGAGAGGAGCTTCAAAGTCTACCACGAGTGCTTCGGCAAGTGCAAGGGCTTGTTCGTTCCGGAGCTGTACACCAGCCCCAACGCAGCGTGCATCCAGTGCATGGACTGTAGACTCATGTACCCGACCCACAAGTTCGTGGTGCACAGTCACAAGGCGCAGGAGAACAGGACTTGCCACTGGGGCTTCGACTCGGCAAACTGGAGGGCGTACATCCTCCTGGGCCAGGATTACACGGGGAAAGAGGAGAAGGCCCGTCTGGAGCAGATCCTGGACGAGATCAAGGAGAAATTTGACTTCGCCAACAAGTACAAGAGGAAAGCAACATCCAGGGTGAGTTGGACCTCATGCTGTACCTCACCGTGGAGTTGTGATTATTTCATTTCTGTCGCAGTTCATGTACTTTTTGGTTTGTTTTGTCTTCCACATTGTTTCATTTATTTTCTTCTTTTCCATGCTTGTGGTACTTACAGTTCATTATAGCCCAAACATTCCTCTGACAGCACAGAAAAAAGTTGCCTTTAACATACAGTTTTATCCAAACTGCCAAATCCACCCTGCAAGTGGATCCATGTTGTGTGGCCCCCCAACGGCCTCAGAATTGGGGGTGGGGGGTGTATTTGGGCATAATTTCATTGTAGAAATGGTTCTGGCTGGAATGTTTGCTGTTGTAGGTATTGATTTCATAGTTATGATTCTCAGCCAGTGGTCCAGGGAATCCCAGGTGTCCTTTAGAGCAGTGGTTTTCAAACTGGGGCCAACAGGAGTCCTTGAATGGGTTGTATGGCAGCAAAAGGAAAAGAATATTTAAGCTTTCACCACATTTTTTGGATGTGGGAACCAGATTCTGACCAATACTTGATTTTTGGGGCAGACGGCAATATTATGGAGTAAAAAAGGTCAGTCAGTTTATTTATCCAAACAGACACCAGGACACCGAAACAGTAACTTTAACCGGTATTTTTGTAATAGCTATCATTAACTATTTAAAAAATGTGTAACAACTTAAGTTTAGAAAAATGATCAAATATAGGCTACACAAGAAAAAAAGTCTGCATTATGTTTTATAAAAAATATTGGACAACATATACACTGATATTGACATAGACCAATATAGCTGTGCTGTATCGGGCTGATAATATCAGCTGGTCAATATATCAGTCTGCCTGTAATTGGGACAACAAAAGGGAAAGAAATAGGGTTTTGATTAATAATAATTTGTAGTGATCCTAGTCTGATCATTGATTGACTATGAATACTTTATTTTCTTGAAACCTAAAAAAAATCCTTAAAGGGACAGTTCACCCCAAAATCGAAGCCTGTTGTGCTGTATATACATCTATATTGTTTTGGTCTTAGTTGCCTGGTTTTAGAGATATTGGTTATAGAGATGTCTCTCTCTCTCTCTCTCTCTCTCTAATATAATGGAAGTAAATGGCACACTTTCTAGAAATCATGACCTGGTTAGTCAAGATAAGACTTTGTTTAGAGCAGCTTCATGTAGGAACTACTTTCTTTTTGCAGTAGAATCTTCTGGAACTACTTTCATTCTAATAGAAAGAAAGTGGCTCCTACATTAAATGAATCACCTTGAATAACCAACCATTATTTTCGGAAGGAGACACTAGTTTTGAATTTTTCAGATGTATTTTTGTAGTGTAGTGTAGTCGAGTGCCATCTAGTTCCATTATATTGGAGAGAAGGCAGACACCTCTCTGGCTTTAGAAAAATATATTTTTGATTTTGAGGTGAACTGTCCCTTTAAGACAGATCCTCTCAAGTTGGGGGGCCTTGTGATTTAATGTGCATCTACTGTGGAGGTCCTTGACATGAAAAAGTTTAAGATCCCCCCTGCTTTAGAGGGTTGTCTGTGGGCCCCACAACACTGAAATTTGCCCCAGTTAAAGACTGCTTAAAAAGGGTTAATTCTTACTCATTTCCCAAATTCACCTGTCTCTAAATGTTATCACATGGATGTCATTTGTGTCAGTCTACAGTATGTGGGGGTCAGTGACCCGCCTCCTGTAAAGGAACCACTCAGTATTTGGTCACCATTGACATATTGTTGCTAATTGAGCCTCACCCAGCAGCGACAACAGAACACCTCTGGTGGCAATAAAGCCATTATTTGTGAAACACCTCTCAGGCTTCTCTTTTTATGGGCCTCTACTGTAAATACAGTCTCATTTACCAACAAATGGCTCAATGGGAAATAGTAAACAGCAGTAAAGGGGGAGTGCGTAGATTAAAGCCGTATTCAGATGTAAGTGAGGAAATCATATGGCTTTTCTTTCCACTCATCTCCTCCTCAGTCTACATTTGTGGTCGCCGTTTCTGTGTATCTTCCCATGGGAGCGGGTACACTCAGTCAGCAGTGCGATTATTGTTATTTGGCCTTTTTCTTGTGTGTGCGTATGTGTGTCCGTGGAGCCTTATGTGCCATATTACATGTTTGTGGTGTTTGTGTCTGGCTGTCATGTGTCTAATTTCCTGTGGGTTTAATCAACGCTGCTATCAGCGTCAAAGGCTTTCCGTTTTGTCTGGTACTGATCCTCTGATTCTCGTTTTGCTTGTGATATGTTGCTTTAAAATGCTTGAATAATCAGAATCGGAGCATCCGTGCAGGTTTTGGCTCTGTGTCTTTCAAGGCTTCTCACCAAACAAAGTAGTTTCTGGTTGTCCAGGCTTCCCCCAGCTCTTCTTTTTAGGCTAAAGCTGTATGAAGGGATTACAATCTGTACTTTGATGTAGAGCTGCAATGTTTTTGATAATCGATTCATTGGTTTGAGTCATTTTAAAGAAAAATAATGTCCAAATTCTCTGACTTTGGCTTAAGTGTGAATATTTTCTGGTTTCTTTACTCCTCTCTGACAGTAAACTGAATGTATTTGGGTTGAGGACAGAACAAGACATTTGAGAGCCTTATCTTGAGATTTGGGAAACACTGAAAGACAAAATAATCGTTACAGAAAAGACTTGAAAAATGTGTCCAAACATGTGGAGCAACCCTAACCCTGACTGACAAGATTGTGACAGGATTAATAAATTGATTATTTGAGAAAATAACCATTCGTTGCAGCCCTACTTTGGTGAGCAGGCAGGAGTTTGGAGAGAGTGTAGTTGGGTGGTAGACTGATAAAAGGAAGCCCACCCCCCACCTCAGCCCTAGAAAAAAAAGGCTAGTGCAGCTATTTGCATGAACTGTTACACATGAATGGAGTTGATGAAGCAGGGTTTAGAAGTATTGTGGTGGAAACATAATATGATCCCAACAAAGGGGAGCATTCAGCAAACCCCCCCCCCCACCACCACCACCACCACCAAACATCCACCTACCCTAGGCCAGCCACCCACCTCTGACATACACGCACTCACCACCAGCCCCCCCTCCCCTCTCTTACCTACTTTTTTACTCCAGTATGATTGAAACCAGAGTGGACTTGTGGGGGCAGCAGACTTGTCGATGAGGCCCAGAAAGCAACTGCAAAAGTGTTTACAAGCAGCCTCAGCTCCAGTCCTCCACTGAGGCTTCTTTCACAGGAATCTGCCAAAGAAAGAGAAATCCTTGAAGACCCTCGAAGTCCTGAAGAGCGCCAAAGTCCTGCCATGCATGGTGAATACCCACTCTTGGCACACACTTTCATTCAGACTCGAGTGGGCACACCTCAAGGACCCCCACATTTAAGGGGCCTCTTCTATTTTTATAAGTGCCGACAGGGCACCCAAGTGTTAAGCCCAAGGCTCATTTGAGCCTCCGGCCCGCTTTTTAATTCGACTCCTCCTTTTTTCCCTCAAGTAGCCTGTTTCAAGGAACACTAATGAGGGGAATACATGCTGGGTAGGAGTTCAGGAATATTGCTAAACTTATGGCAACAGAGCTCCCCTTTGTCAGCACATTTCAGCACAGCTGAGGCAAAATGTTCTTGGAGGATGTGAGGCAAAGTGCTAGACTGCTCACAAGAAAAACTCCATCATCTGCGTGCTGTCGGCACAGGAACCGTGCGGGCTCGGTGAATATTAATGAGGGCGTTACAAAAGTGTTAGCAACAGTCTCGCATGCAGACAGACACAGGAAGCGATATTGCCGCACTTCCCTCCTCGCAGACGCTCTTGTGAGAGCTTCCTTCTGAGACGCTCATATCTGAATCACAGGGCATTTGAGTAAAAACAGCCTTTCACATTTTGCTTGCTTGTGGAAGTGTGCATTTGCAGCAAAAGTTAACTCTGTTCTTATGTGACATGAGCCACAGAGCTCATTGTAAACAGCAATGGCTAAATGCAGTGAACTATTGGATTGTTTAAATTAGTTTATATACTGGGTGTGGAACACTCCTGCCAGTTGCTTGTGCCAGCCCTTGGCTGTGAGTCTTTTGGTTTCTGGCTGGTACACATGTGGGTGGCACACATAATCAGTGGCTTTCCGCATCAGGATGTTTAGATAAGGATTGCGGCTGCAGATTTAGTATGTCGCTAACTTTATAATTCACCCTCAAGATGATGTGATTTCTACACAATCCGTCTGTTTAAGGGAGATATGAGAAAGAGAATTGGGGACAGAGGGCGGAGGTGGAGGGGGGGTGTGCTTGCTGTTGAGCTAGCTCAAGCTTGACTCATGCTTGGTTTGAAACCAGCGAGTTTACGTCAGACCTTTTCTTTTTGTTTTTACCCTACCTAAATGGCGAGGATCCTGTTGAGTCTCAACCTATGTTTGTAACAGCTCCTTCAGTTTTAGAAATGAAGCATGTCATGGAATTGGGCACAACATTTTTTCTTCAAATGAATGCTCATTCATTAGAGTCAGACAGGCAGCCAGTCTATGCTTACATTCCAGACTTCCACTCCTTCAGACGAAGTTGTTTTAAACAGCTGATATATGAAGAAAACACTCAATGACTCAGATTAGGTCTTCAGCTAGCAATTATTTTCCATTATCGATTCAAACCCGGTGCTTATTTTCACAACTAATCATTTGTTTCATCTCTAAAATGTCAAATAACGTGAAAACAGCCCAAAGTGATGTCTTCAGACTGCTTCTTTTGTCCAAAACAAAAGACTCTTTAAGAAGCTGGAACCAGCAAGTGTTGGACATTTTTCATTTTGAAAACTGACCAAAACAATGAATGGATTATCAAAACAGTTGGCACCAGGGTCGCGCCGATGGATCATCCATCATGATGCCTGACAGTCATCTACCATCATAACATTGGGATTTAGTGCCTTAGGACTGATGAATATGTGCCCTATTTTAAATAGTGTCTGCCAAAAAGTGTCAAGATGAATGATGGAATTATTATTATAGCACCTTGCGCCTGATTTGCTTCATGAAAAACAGCATAAATTATTGCCCAATTTGTTATTAATACCCAACATACATAGATATAAAAAGTATAAAAGAAAGTACATAAAAATGATAGCCAACAATATCATCATCCACCACGATGTTGCACTTTGGACATTGCGATATGCCAGTTGGATGGAAATAACCAAGTAACTCAGAAGCCTAATTGTTGCAGCTTTAAATGTAACATGTCCCCATCATACAT
Organism: Lutjanus campechanus; assembly: GCA_027495735.1. Taxonomy (NCBI): domain Eukaryota; kingdom Metazoa; phylum Chordata; class Actinopteri; order Lutjaniformes; family Lutjanidae; genus Lutjanus; species Lutjanus campechanus. The sequence goes on from JAJHUR010097237.1 coordinate 11,415, forward strand.
GTCCTCACAGTCAGCCATGACTCTGCTGCTTTCTGAAAGGGAAATCCGGATCCCCTCCTTATCCAGTGATTAATTTCCATTCTGAAGTGGTGGGAAGTGATTTGTTTAGAGACAGACGTTTATAAGAACCCAGTCAGAACAATAAAATGCGGTAGAAGCCATTTTATGTTTATGCTCCACATTATGTTACTGTGTCGACACCCAGCACATTCCTGCAGGCCGTTTCCATGCTGCATCTTGTGGGTCATTGTAGAAAACGCTGAAACTGAAACTATTAAGGCCTGAAAATGGAAATAAAGAGACAAAACTCTTGTCATTCGTGGGGCTGGTTCCAGGGCTGAAATATTTGGCTGCCATTCGCTAATGTGCAGGAGCTAAAACTTCCCCTTTTACTTCCAAACCACCCCCACCCCTGAGAAGCCCCCGCTGCTGCTCGGGATATCTGGCCTCCAGCTGAAGGGGCCGCTTGTTTCAGGAGGGAGGTGGGGCAGCGGTGGTGGTGGGGGCTCAGAGGAAGTGAACTCCCCAAGGGGATATAGGCCCATGTCCTGTTTCATATGCAAGGCGCAGTGTTGGCTAAGCCTGCTGACAGCCAGCCATGTCCACACGGTGGACAGGACAACAGCTGGTAGCTGTGCATTTCAATGGCTACTGAGGGAATATTTCCATTCTCTCTTTATGGCCGTTTGGCAAAACGTGACAGTTGCAAAAGTCTGCTGCAAAGCTTCATTTTGTCCTGATTGCGTTGGTGTGAGGAAAACTGATTTAAAAGATCCAATGCTGCATTTTCTGTTTCAGTGCCTTACTTTTTTGCCTATCAAATAGTAGAATTTCAAATTTGTCCTCTGTGCTTTGAGGAGGAGGAAGCCACCAATTCAATTAGGCCTGTCTAATGAGTTCTGCTGCCTGGCCAGGCTGCCAGTCTGGGTTTCTAATGGAGGACAGTCAGTCCATACTGTGAGGCATGACTGAGGGTCAGAGAGATCAATGCCACATTGACATTCAAGTGTCTTTATGTTAAGTGTGATTGAAAACTCCATCACCTCTCGAGCTCAATTAAACTTGAGTGACAGACGAACACAGAAAATCCCCCCACAGTGGACCTAACTGTCTAACTGCCTCTGAAATACATTACATGTGATACAAATGATGTCCTTGAGATTGTTAATACTTCACTACATTCATGAAGCTTCCCCAGATGCCTCAAACAGGCTATTTTTATAACACCACTGTTCTAATCTAGATCAATCTCAAACCTTGCATTCCTGGCGAACATTCTTGAAAAGGTTGTATACAAACAATTACACATGTACAGTATTTGTCATAGCACAATTTGTTTGATGTTCAGAAGTCTGGTTTTAGAGCTGACCAATGAACAGTAACTGCCCTGGTTAGAGTTAATGATCTTAAAATTAGCTCAGACATCCATAAAGCTTCTGGATCTATTCTGGTACTTGTTGACCTCAGGGCAGCCTTTGATACTGTTGACCATATCATTCTTCTTCAGCGCCTTGAACATTGTAGACACAGTTCTTGACCGGCTTGCTTCTTAGGTTACTGGGACGTTTTTCTCAATTTCTATTGGCAACTTTGAATCTGATTAATTTGGTATTCATATGGAGTCCCCCAGGGGTCAAGTATTGGTCCACTGCTATTTAATGTTTTTATTATTATTATTATTATTATTATTATTAGGCTATTATAAGTGTACTATCGCCTTTTATTTTGAAGCACATCCAGTCTATGCCTGTTGTAAGAAGCGTGCTGTATAAATAACCCTGACTTTCTCAAAATTTTGCTATAAATATACATTTAGAGTTTACCTGAAGGAATGGATTCTGGGAAAAGTAGGCTGTTTAGATAATAGATTTCTGTGCTCAAAGTTTTGCTAATTATCTTCACATACAGTATGCTGCTGCTTTTGCAAAGCTATTCAGCTTTTCTTTCACTATGCAGGAAATCAACTGCAAAAACTACATTTATTTTGCTCTTTTGTGCTTTTCTGGAAAAAACGCTCAGCTAACAGCGATTTTGCTCCGAGGCTTCTCGCCGAAAACTTTGAGGAACAATTGTGCGAGATGAAAAGTCCGCACGGTTTTGATGTGCCTCGAAGCGTCTGTCTCGGCCCGTGTTTCCATCACAACTGCAGACGGGAAAGCAGAAAGAGGGAATGAGAATGGCAGAGCATCACAGGTTATATAGCCCGTTGTGTTGTCTGGAAAAATTGTCAGAAGGCTGCCATTGAAGTAGCAGCGGAAAATGAATTAAGTGCAGTGATTCTTTTCATACAGCATGTCTCCCTGCCAGAAGCTGTTTATTTCAAAGCCTTCAAAGTTCTGTGAACAAAGGGGGGTTTTCCCAGTTGCTGCTTGATTGTGCGCAAGGGATGAAAGCATCCAGCTAACTTTACTGTTTTCCTAGAAAAGATTATCCTAGAGAACCATTAAATTTCTCAAAGTGAGGAATTGAACATAGTATTAGTACAGAATTTCAGATATAACATCAGCACTGGTTAGGGTTGCAGCTAATGATTATTTTCATTGTGGATGACGCTGATCTGCTGATTATTTTCAGAAGCAACTGATTTTTGGTGGTTTAATCTATGAAATGTTAAAAAATTGTGAAAAAATGCTCATCACAGTTTGTCTAACGTGTCTTCAAATGACTAATTATGTCCAACCGGCACTTCAAAACCCCCAAACTCTTCATTAATTATCATAAATGACAAAGAAATGTGGCAAAGCCTCACATTTAAGAAGCAGAAACCAGCAAGTTTTTCCCATTTTCTAGACCAAAACAATTAATTGATTATCCAAAAGGTTGATTTTCTTTGGATTGGTTAATTGATTAATCAATTAATTCTGTTATATCGAATCCTAGCCAGAATTTGATTTCTTGCTTCTTTTTTAGGGGCAAAATCTGTCTTGCTGTAGCCTACGCCAGAGAATCTTAAAGGACAGATCAAGTAAAGAGCTAATCATAAACTAAACTATAAGCCCAGTGAGTTCAAAAAGGTCAGCATTACAGCTATCTCTGACTAATAGCAGAAGTTTCACTCAGGAGGAGAGAATGACTGAGGAGAACAAGAAAAGGAGAAGTTCAAGCCCTCATTGCCAACCATTGTCTGCCCTCCGCCCCTGCCTCGGCTGCGCTCCCGTCCCCTCTCTCTCTGCTGGCTTCTCCAGTCATCAGCAGCGTCTTCATGTGACAAATGCATTGAGTACTTCATGAAGAACTTGAGTGGAGGAGGAGGAGAAGGGGGGCAGGGAGAGGAAATCAAGGCTCTGTCTTGCTCCTGGACTATCTCCTTCCTTACCCACCGTCCATTCACAGAAGATGGAGGGAAAAGAGCTTCCCAGGAAGTAGTCCGTGCTGCCGTCGTTGCAGGCAACCATGCATGCAAGCTGTCTGGCAAAAGTATTGCACGCGAGGCTCAGAGCGAGTGCATTTGAGGAGCCAGGAGCATGCGTGGAAATGAAATATTTCCTCCCACTGTGTGACACCCCTGTCAGAACAGTCATAGCCTTCCGCTAAAGCGTGAAACCAACAAGCACACTCAGCTTACAGCAGCTATTCTCAAGTCTTTGAAGAACCTTGAGCATGTCTCATTGGGATTATTGTAAGAGCAGCACGGAAAGGGAGAACCCGGTGACCTCCTCCAGGTGTTGCGTGAAAAAGAAGCCCTTCCCCGGTCAGATGGCGCAATTTGATGTCCTGCCTGACCGACGGCTTGTGGACAACAGTGTCAATTTTTTTTTTTTTTTTTTTTTTGCAGGCATTCAATATTGATGATAGGTTACCGTAGGCAGTGATGTCCGGCGTGTTTATTTAATGAGAGGGTCTTTGAAATATTCATCAACACACATGGCACTGTAAGCCCAACTATTGTTTTAACTACACATCCCCGAGCACCATCCTCTAACCTTTCGCCTCCTTTAACCTGCCCCGCAGCTTCTTTACCGGGGATGCATCAGTGATGCTCATATGTAAGGCCAGCATCGCACCGCATTTGCATTTCTGTGTTTGCCAAGTGGCAGAACGCTTCAAGCTACACACAGGCTCTCAAAGGCAGACCAAACTGTGAAGGATTCTGGTAAATCGCAGGTGGAAAGACATCTAGGTTGAAGAATTTGTAATATTTAGACAATGTTAG